>CM028351.1:1957401-2174915 GCA_016618105.1 Dendrobium huoshanense | reverse complement strand
GTCGAAGCTAAACTGATTTATTGGTTTTATTGATCGTATGGAAATACTTAATTATGGCTTGCTAACATATATTTCTCATACTCTTAGGCAACCAAGAGCATTTAACGCAGCGGATTGAGGCCTAGATGGAAAATGGATGAACAGAATTTATATCAACCGAAATTAGAGATGAGGTGATAACATTTACAACTTATGAATTAAAATTCGAACGGTCGAACCGTGAACCTCTCATTCTTCGGTTCGTTGTCCGGTCTGATTTTCAAACCTTGGGTTTATCCTTATTGCATGTGTGAACTAGAATATAGCAGCCAGGGTAGAACCTTATCCTATTTTACTTATTTATGTCATGATTTCCTTGAATATAATGTATGATAGATGTTCTTTAATCAGGTAACACAGGTTCGTGGAAAGATTGAGAATATTAGCTTTGACTTGAGCTCTCTTCAACAAATTGTTTATGGCATGGTTAGTATTTTTTTTCCTTGAGCTTTTGAATAATCTAATTTTATATTCGAATTTATACTTGTTTGTCATTATTTTATATTCCCTTATTATTATTGCCTTAATTACACAGGATGGCAAGATGAGTATATTGAAAAGAAGCAGGTATGTTTTAAAATAATGCATTTCTATCACAAAAAGTATTTAACATTTTCTCCTCCACTCCCAAACTGCTGGAATAAAAACAAGAACTTTATCGTTGGTGATAGAATTGATGTTGATACATCTTTTTATAAACCTTATTTGCATAATTAGGATGAGATCAAAATGCTTATTACAGAGTTGGTCTTATTGGATGTGCAATGCACAAATTATCATCATTGTCGTTAACTTTATTCAAATTTTTGGAATTGTATTGTGAATTCTCATTTTTCATTTGTTCATATTGACTGTTGGTTATGTGTTCAATATATTCTTCACAAATCATTTTGAACAACTAGTTTTATAATCTTAGCTCTTACTCATTGACTTTGTGATAATTTGATATTAATTTTATCAATTAATCTGACATGTATGTCCTCTATCATTCATTATACATGTTCAAGCCTCTAAGTCTTTTTCAATTAAAAGCTTTTTTTGGGGCCATCCTTTTTGTTTTTTACATTTACTTGGAGTTTCTGACCATGCTAATTAATCTCCTTCACATTGTTCTTTTTAATTCAATCCCGCTACCTTAAACCTGAGGTTACTTGAGCGGTTTCTTTAGATCTTCCATCAGATAGTGCATATGTAATCCGAATTTCTCTGATCTATGACTATAAATTTGAACTTGCCCCTGGACTAATGTAATTATGTGGCAGGCCTTTCTATGTGCTGGTATTCTACACCTCTGTAATATTTTTCCAGATAAAGATGGAAAAATGCGGGAGCTTTTGCAGGTTTGTTTCATGTTCTGTATTCTGGCATCTGGTCGTTCTTTCAAAACTTTTTTTTTATTTGGATTTGATTTTCTTTATAATGAAGTAATATGATTGGAACGCTAGTGGATCTCCAGTATTTCCTATCAATTTTGGAAAACAGCGAGAATTCTTCACAAAAATCTGCACAAAACCACGAAAACAATAAATAATTTGTATTATTGATGAAAGGGAAACAGAAAATTGCAAGATACAATTGATCCTCCATCCGAGAGGAGGATCGATCTCTCCCAAATCTCTTAGATTTAGGTTTTCCTTTGGACTATAGTCCAAAGATTTGGGAGAGATCGATCCTCCTCTCGGATGGAGGATCAATTGTATCTTGCAATTTTCTGTTTCCCTTTCATCAAATAATACAAATTATTTATTGTTTTCGTGGTTTTGTGCAGATTTTTGTGAAGAATTCTCGCTGTTTTCCAAAGATTGATAGGAAATACTGGAGATCCACTAGCGTTTCCAATCATATTACTTCATTATAAAGAAAATCAAATCCAAATAAAAAAAAAAGTTTGAAGAAAGAAACTTCAGATGCCAGAATACAGAACATGAAAACAAACCTGCAAAAGCTCCCGCATTTTCCATCTTTATCTGGAAAATATTACAGAGGTGTAGAATACCAGCACATAGAAAGGCCTGCCAACATAATTACATTAGTCCAGGGGCAAGTTCAAATTTATAGTCATAGATCAGAGAAACTTCGGATTACATATGCACTATCTGATGGAAGATCTAAAGAAACCGCTCAAGTAACCTCAGGTTTAAGGTAGCGGGATTGAATTAAAAAAGAACAATGTGAAAGGAGATTAATTAGCATGGTCAGAAACTCCAAGTAAATGTAAAAAACAAAAAGGATGGCCCCAAGAAAAAGCTTTTAATTGAAAAAGACTTAGAAGGCTTGAACATGTATAATGAATGATAGAGGACATACATGTCAGATTAATTGATAAAATTAATATCAAATTATCACAAAGTCAATGAGTAAGAGCTAAGATTATAAAACTAGTTGTTCAAAATGATTTGTGAAGAATATATTGAACACATAAGCCAACAGTCAATATGAACAAATGAAAAATGAGAATTCACAATACCAATTCCAAAAAATTTGAATAAAGTTAACGACAATGATGATAATTTGTGCCATTGCACATCCAATAACCCAACTCTGTAATAAGCATTTTGATCTCATCCTAATTATGCAAATAAGGTTTATAAAAAGATGTATCAACATCAATTCTATCACCAACGATAAAGTTCTTGTTTTTATTTCCAGCAGTTTGGGAGTGGAGGAGAAATGTTAAATACTTTTTGTGATAGAAATGCATTATTTTAAAACATACCTGCTTCTTTTCAATTATACTCATCTTGCCATCCTGTGTAATTAAGGCAATAATAATAAGGGAATATAAAATAATGACAAACAAGTATAAATTCGAATATAAAAATTAGATTATTCAAAAGCTCAAGGAAAAAAATATAACCATGCCATAAACAATTTGTTGAAGAGAGCTCAAGTCAAAGCTAATATTCTCAATCTTTCCACGAACCTGTGTTACCTGATTAAAAGAACATCTATCATACATTATATTCAAGGAAATCATGACATAAATAAGTAAAATAGGATAAGGTTCTACCCTGGCTGCTATATTCTAGTTCACACATGCAATAAGGATAACCCAAGGTTTTGAAAATCAGACCGGACAACGAACCGGAAGAATGAGAGGTTCACGGTTCGACCGGTTCGAATTTTAATTCATAATTTGTAAATGTTATCACCTCATCTCTAATTTCGGTTGATATTAAATTCTGTTCATCCAATTTTCCATCTAGGCCCTCAATCCGCTGCGTTAAATGCCTCTTGGTTGCCTAAGAGTATGAGAAATATATGTTAGCAAGCCAATAATTAAGTATTCCATACGATCAATAAAACCAATAAATCAGTTTAGCTTCGACGAAACATAACTAATAGACAAATAAATAAAGGCAAGCAGCACCTGGAAACCTTCCTGTTCTTTGTGGTAATAATAATAATAGTAGTAGCATTAATACTTATATTAGTCATAGTAGTAATAATACTAATAGTAATAACATTAATAATAGTAAATATAAAATTTTCGGTAATAGAAACAATAGTAATAATAGTAGTACTGATAGCAATAATAATAAAATTTCAAAAAAAATTTGACAACAATAATAATAATTATAGCAGTAATAATAATAATAATAATAATAATAATAATAATAATAATAATAATAGTAATATTTATACTAGCAGAAGTAATAGTAATAGTAATTGTTATAGTAGTAATAAAAAGAGGAAGAAGAATAATAATAATAGTAATTATAGCAATAGTAATAGTAATAGTGGTAGCACTTGTAAGAAGAAGAAGAAGAATAGCAATAATATCAATCATATATAACAATAATAATAATAATAGTAGTAATAATAATAGTAAAGATGGCTTGCACTGGCTTGATATCAGCAATAGTAGTAAAGATGGCTCGATATCAGCAAAAGTAGTAAAGATGATAAAGACATCCCTTACCGTTCAAAAACCAGTGCAAGCCAGAAAACAAATATAAACAGGATCATTATGTAGAAAGCAAGCAACAAAACATCATAGAAGAGGAAATCGGAACATGTTATTGATGACCAAAAAAATAATGAGACCATAAGCATTGGCAAGTAAAACAAATGATGCAAGGAGTTTGTCTTCCTACAAGGCCAATAGTAAATGGAATTTTAACATCAAACACTTTAAGCCAAAAAAAGGATAAGATAAATAAGTTACAAAACAAGTCATTGGTGAATGAAAATATGATATCAAGCCATCTTTCCTTAAAAATATTTCAAATATATAATACAAACCTTATAAACACTAACAATAAAGTGAATTTCAGTAATACAAACCTTCTAAATGCTAACCATAAAGTGATTTTCAGTAAAAGTTTGTTAAAAGTAAATTTCCCAAAAGACAGGCTTACAGCAAGAGCACTTGAAACTTGTTCCAGATGTTTTGTCATGCCTGAAACAGCATTGGCCATGTTCCGCTTAGTCACGTACATAAGATCAGAGAACGAGAGGCCCTGGACATATCAAATAACAAAAAAAGATAAATGAAGTTCAGCATCTAACATTGATAGCCCAACATAGAGTATGTGTCACACAGCTCATTACAAAAGTTGTAAATCATCAATTGTATACCTATATTTTGATGTCATCGAAACTGTGATTATCCGCAATTTATAACATGTTATTACCCTTTAAAAAACTATAACAATATTAAATGTAGGTTATCATCTTTGGTGTTGAAATCATGAAGGTTAAATTTTTTTAGCATTTTCCCTATAATTATTTGCATTATGATCTTATTACATATAGTTCAATTTCAACCAGATTATTGTCATAGATTTCTCATGTTCTCTCTCCTGCCTTGCCGGTGAAAGTGATACTTAGCAACAAATGTGTATGGATATTTGGCTTTGATTAATTCCATTTTTATTTTTTATTGATTCTCAGCTAGTTGATACTATTTAATACAACAACAACAACAACATCAAGCCTTTATCCCACTACGTGGGGTCGGCTACATGAATCCTTTTTCTCCATTGTGTCCTATTAAAAGTCAAATTCTCGTTTAAATCTAATAAAGAAAGGTCATTCCTAATATTTTCTAACCAAGTCTTTTTAGGTCTACCCCTACCTTTCTTAACATAAGTCAAATATAATACCTCTACTCTCCTAACCGGGTCATCGCAAGACCGCCGTTTTATGTGACCAAACCATCTAAGGCGACTTTCTCTAATCTTATCTTCTATTGGAGCTACTATTTAATACAGCATCAATAATTGACAAGCATGGAATATAGAATACAAATATATTTTCTCATAAAAAATATATATATTTGTTTTTTCCAATAGAAAAGTTATTTTTTTCGTTGTCTTATTGTATAGGAAATGGAAGGATATAATAAAACTAATTATATATATATATATATATATATATATATATATATGATGTTTAAAAATAATTAATGCAACTTTTATTCAACATTACAGATTAAATAATAAGAAATTAATAATGGATTATCTAAAAGCAATATATCAGATTTCAATATATATTATTTCAGTATAATTAATAAATTATGCATTACTTATTGTTATAGTATACATAATTTTAATTTATATTATCATATATTTTTATGAATTATATTATTTGTATGCAAGTATCAACAAATATGTTTGTGCATGTGTAAGTAGCAGTATTATAATATGTTTGTATGCATATGTAAGTAGCAATTTAAGACTTCTAGAACTGTGACTCCGAGGCATATGAGACTAAAGTCAAAAGTCTGAGAATTAAAGAGACATTTTCCTTGAAGAAGTAACTTCCCACTTCCAAGGCTAAGCAAACAACTAAAATCGCCCCTTCCCTCACTTTCTACTTCCAAATTGTTCATATATGTAAATAAACAAACCTTAAGGTTTGCTGCGTTTGCACATCCCTTTTAACTAATATATTACAGATAATGATTGTATGTTTCATTTAGTAGGATTTTGATTGGATAACTTTATATCAGAGTCGCAAAAACTTTTAAGTTAACTTCAATGCTGTTAGCTTTCGAAGTTCTATGCCTACTAACTATTGCTACGCATGGGCGGACTCACCTTAAGGCCGGGGGGTAATTGCCCCCCTGAAAAAATTAAAAAAAAAATTTGTTATATGATTCTTTAGGTAATTTGTCCCCCTCAATGTATTTTTTAGTCTTTATTACAAGGGTTTGTAGGCAATTTCCCCCCTAAAAGTTTTAAAATACTATGGCCTTTAGGCAATTGCCCCAACATAATTAAACATATTGAATAGAGTTGTTATTGTTAGGGAACGATGAATGAAATACAAAGAGAAACAGTAAAGAGAATCCAAAAATATACTTACAACCAAAATAGCAATTGCCCCAGGTCGAACCCCGCCAGGGGACGCTGCCTCATTGGACCCCTGACATATCTGTGAAGCGTACAACGATGAACAAATTGGGGTCGAGAGGCAGCGCCCTCGGAACAAATGTTGGTTGTAAGGATATTTATGGAAAAAAAAAACTCAACACTTTTACTTATAAGTTTGCTCCCCTAAAAATTAAGGCTAGATCCGCTCCTGATGCTAAGCATGATTCAATAAAGTATTGAAAATTCACAGACTACAGTGATTGTAACATCTCAAATTTATTCAGTGAATCGTTATCATACATTTGCAATGATGAAAAATAAGGCTTACACTTCAGTCTCAAAATTAAAAGAAAACTATTGCAGCTACGGTACCATGTTAATTATTTTTTCTGTCACAATCCAAATCATGTTACATATACTTTATAGGATAGCCCTCATAAATGTTAGACTTATCACAAATGCAAAAGCATAGGTTCGGTTTATGATTTCTCCTCACAATATGAACTATTTAATGCTACAATTAAGTGCTATTCTATTTTGTGCTAATCTTTTACATAAAGTTTAGCCATGATTGCTTTTGACTATCCTTTTTAACTTCCAAATATTTTCTTATTAATTTTATTTTGCTGCATATTTGCCGCATTTACTGAACTTCTTGGTAAATACCCAAACAACCTAAATTTATTTGCATTATTATCTCAATTTCAATATATGTCATTCTTACTCTCTATCTAATATAACAATTTATCACCTAAACTCTCTTAATTTTAACAGCACCGTCATTTCTACTAGGTGATAAATTTTACAATTGCTAAGTTATAGATTCGGAAGAAGATAAAAGAAGATAAAACTCCCACAGAATAGAAGATAGCATAGGCTTCATGCATTACTGAGTTGAATGAATAGACATTTACCTTCCACCACATATAGCCATAGCCTAAGGCCCCCAATGTTGCAGCTGGCACCAATAACGTTGTCACATTTCCTGGAAAGATAACCACTTAAGTAAGCACTAGAAGAAAGTCAATAAAAGATGCACCTGACATTAAGCATCAAACAGTCCCCATCATACTTTAGACAAAAACAATACCAGAATGAGCCATTGGGAATTGCAGATACAAAGATCATTACACTTCTTTTCTTTTTATCATTCTTTTTTTATCAAAGAGCTAAGCTATAAATTTAATGGAGATCTGATATGAAATTGAAGATAACTAAACCAAAAGTCTTCCAAAATAATAGAGATACTCAATAGCAGAAATAGCTCGTGCAAAAAAAAAATTAATTATCAGCGAAGTAGATTACAGTGCTTATGGGCTTGTGAGGGAAGTAAAATAAATAGAAGATAAAGGGAAGGAGAAACAGAACGAATAGAGAGAAATTAATCTTGGAAACAGAGGAAGAAAAGGAGCAGGGAAAAGGGCTGTGAAGCAATTGAAGAGAAAAAGAGAAAAAAAAGACACTAATTGCATGAGAGAAAAAAGAAGAGATCCAGAGAGAGAAGAAAGACAGAATAAGAGAGATTTAACATTATAAATAAAGACAATAATGAATGAAAGCTAGAGACTGAAAGAGAAGCGCAGAGGGAAGAAAATGAACAAGACAGCGGGTAGTGAGGGAGTAAGGAGAGTGAGAGAATCAAGATGGAGATGAGAGCAATCGAGAAAGGAGGAAATACAGAGAGTGACTGGCCATTCAAGGCAGAGCAAATAAGAAATATTCTTCATCCTATAGAACAAAAAGCCTGTGGAATAATTCACACAAAACAATCCGCATATAAAAAACAAAAAACTAAAAGTTTATATCAACTAATTAAATTAAAACAATAATCATTATTCCACCAACAATGCACATGCATCATGATCAAATGGTCGCCATCAATTTTCCCAAATTCGAATAACTGTCCTGGGATGAGCCATGATAAAGATAATTTTCAAAGAAACTAGGAGAAAGGTGCTTCAGAAAGATTCATGAGAAATTTTGGAGGCTTCAAAGGCCTCCATAAGCCTCTATAAGATAACAAGTTCTCAACATAGAAAATAGGATTAACATTTATATTAACAGGCAAAGCAACTACAAACGCAATAGGTAATAGCTTTCTAAAAATATAGAAAGCGCTTTTGCTCTAGCAAATAATCTATGGTGGGTAGAATACAGAAAGGTGGGTAGAATACAGAAAGCATACAATAGGGACATAAAATACAATTTTCATCATGATTATCCCAAACATTAGAATGACCATATGCTAGAATAATAAAATTTATATCATGCATGGCATTTAACTTTCAAGAATAAGCAAATAAGCAAATAGCCCGAGCAAATGAAGCATAAGGCAAACTGCTTCATAAGGGAATACGTTAGCATTTCAACTCTCTAGATTAAAAAAATAAAAAAACATTTTAGGAGAGAAAATTACTTCATAAAAATGGACTAAACTGAGTAATTATCAGTCAATGTGATCAATATATATTTGATGTCAAAGACATCATTAGACCGCACTTCTTGAGGAAATACATTAGCAAAACGTTCATGAATATGTAATTTTAATTCAATATTCTCCAAATGGTTCTTCGTATAGTTTGATAAATATTATGACATAGAACAAAATATAAAATCAAGGTGTCGATTATCATGCATATGATAAATCTTAACAGATAATTACCAAGAATTCAAGAATAAGAAGGGATGAGTAAACTAATAGTTTTAGCAAGTACGTGTTGATCAAGCTCAAATTAAAATTCTAATTTAAATTCACAAGAAAATTCAACTATGAGTTCCAATGCTAGAAAAAGTGCACATTTATGTTCAATGCCAGCTTTAAGTTTTAATTAAAGAATAGGCTCAACTATAAAATAACCTTGTAATGTAGAATCTTCCTCAAGATCAACATCAAAAAGGGGCTTATGTTTCCTGTATTCTTAATATAGCTCTTGGACAAGGGGATTTAAAATGTCTACTAGACGTGGCATTTCTTGGGACGCAAATCTTTGAGGAAAGACCTTAGATCACAGCCTTACACTAGGGTAAATATTAGTTCGACTAGACTAGAACAATCAACAATGCCCTCAACAATTTTAACATGAAATGGGTTGTAGTAGGATCGAGGCTTCAACTTCATTGATAACGAAGAAGAGGTTTATCAATAAAGGCTTAACTATATTCAATATCATAAAGGGACATAAGCATACTCATATAATAATGAGTATGATATTGAAGTATTGATCAACAAGATCTGCCTCGAGTTTTCCTTGCTAAAGTTTGATAGTCCTATAAAAAAAAAATAATTTAAAGATTAAGTTTTATACATAGCCATAATTTTATTAAATGTGACAATTTTCAATTCTAATCTTGGGTCTAAGTACACTTGCCTTTTGTGAAGTGCCAAGATCAAAATGAAAATATCTCTATATAATGAAAAAAAATATGCCAGATATGCAAAGATATAATTATTATCTCAGGTCTATTATTTAGAGTGATGGTGAAATAGATGGGGATATTATTAGTAGAATTCTAGCTGGATGGTTGAAGTGGAGGAATGAATCGGGCTTGTTGTCTAATAGAAAAGTACCCCTCAAACTTGAGGGAAAATTCTATAAGATGATGGTGAGTTATGCAATGTTTTATGGTGCATAATGTTGGCCATTAAAAGAGAAACATAATATTAAGTGTTCCAGAGATGAAAAATGCTCAAGTGGATGAGTGATTTTACTCTTAGAGACAAAATATGAAACGAGCATATACGTGGAAAGGTTGGAGTGGCTCCAGTGGCAAATAAGATGAGAAAGTCGTCTAAGATGATTTAGTCACATAAAACATCGACCTTCCGATGACCCAATTAGGAGAGTAAATGTATTAGATTGCTTATGTTAAGAAAGATAAAGGTAGAACTAAAAAGACTTAGTTAGAAAATATTATAAGTGACTTTATTAGATTTAAATGAGAACTTAATTCTTAACATGACATAATAGAGAAAAATGATTCATGTAACCAACCCCACGCAATCAAATTCTCATTTAAATCTAATTAAAAAAAAGTTATTTCTAATATTTTCTCACCAAGTCTTTTTAAGTCTACCACTGCATTTCTTAATATAGGTCAAATCTAATACATCTACTCTCTTAACAGGATCATCGGAAGGTAGACGTTTTATGTGATCAAACCAACTAAGACGACTGTCTAATTTCATCTGGCACTAGAGCTACTCCAACCTTTTCACATATATGTTTATTTTGCATTTTGTATCTAAGAGTAAGGCCACTCATCCACCTAACCATCCCTATCTCTGCAACACTTAACTTAATTTTACGCTTCTCTTTTAATAGCCAACATCATGCACCACAAAGCATTGTAGGTCTCACCACCATCTTATAGAATTTTTGATGAGAACATTGGCATAAAATCTTGGAGCGTCTATCGCATAAGGAATCGTAGATCGACGACTATGATTAGGAGCCTTTATTTATGATTTATTTCATGTATTTCATTTTCTTATTTCATGTTATGTTGAGAGTCTTTCCCATTTTACCCTTATGTTGGCATTGTTGGGTAATTTGTGCGTTGTGGCCCAATTGGCGTTTTAGTCTTTTCATTCTTTATGTTTTGAGGCCTATATATTGAGGCCCTAGGCTATTGTATGGAGATGATTATTATTATGAATGAAACTTCAATTTTTTTGAGTGATGTGTGTGTTTGAGTCTTCTTGAGAAAAGAGTAAATTCCCAAGGAGTAGGGTAAAGCAACATCCAACAACCGTTGCCATGGCAAGGTTCTTGTCTTTAACCCATCTCCTCTCTCACCCTCATCATCCTTCCAAACAGCCCACAAAGCACTCTAACCCTTCCAAACAGCCAACCGAATATTCCATCCCTTCCCAAGCAGCCACCAAGCACGCTAACCCTTCCAAACAGCCAACCGAATATTCTATCCCTTCCTAAGTAGCCACCGAGCCTTCCCACCCTTCAAACGGCCGGCCGATCCCTTTCCTTCCCCTCCACACAACTAACAGAGCATCCCCCCCTCTTCCGAACAATAGGCCAAACTCCTTGCTACTTTCCCTTGGCCGGCCAGCCTTCCCCCTTGCCTCTTGGTATTCCCTAGTTGCCACATTTTTCCCTTCTCAATCCTCATTAACTCCACTTAATTAAAGCTTTTCCCATTCCCATAGTTGCTGCCTTTTTCCCTTCCCAACCCTCATTAACTCTATTTAATTAAAGTATTTCCTATTCCCTAGTTGTTACATTTTCCCCTTCCCAATCCTCGTTAACTCCACTTAATTAAAGTCATTCCCATTCTCATAGTTGCTGCCTTTTCCCCTTCCCAACCCCCATTAATCTCCCCTATTGATGTCCACTCTCCTCTCCATTAATTCCCAAAGCCATTGCTCACTCCCACACACTTATTTACCTCTAAGTAGCCGCCACTTTTTCCCTTCCTCCATGTATGGCTGATCCCGATTTGGATCATGGATTCGTCTTTGATGATCAAAGCCTCATGGATGTGCTTCATTCTCCTTTCTTTGACATCAACTTTTGGAGTGACCATAACATCGAGGAATATGTAGATCGGATTCTCTTCTCCCTTGTAACCACCATCGACCAGCGTCGACCTCCCGTTTAGTGGCGAATCTCCCACCGTCCACCTGTCACCTCTTTCCCGGGTAACTCTTCCTTGAACAAAATTTTAAGTGCTTGCTTCTTCTTAGTGGCATCATTAATATTGTGTCAAGTTTTCTCCCGCTAAAATTCTCAAAGAATGTGAGTGAGGGAATTTCATTGTGATTGTTCTAGTTGTTAATTGTGGGAATTCTGTTAGTTGCAAATAGGCATTTAGTATATTTGTTGTTATTTATTATTCTCCTACTCTATTTGTAACCAAATGCTATTGCTTGATCACCAATAAAGAAAATCCTAATATCAGCTCTTGTGAAATGTTAATTTTATAATTGGTAAGCTTGTCAATCACTTATTAATCCTAAACAATTCCTGCATCTAATATATATTTCACATCATTTTTCTCTTAAGTTTGAGGGCTACTTTTCTATCATACAACAGGCCCAATGCATTCCTCCAATTCAACCATTCAACTTAAATTCTACTAATAATATCTCATCTATTTCACCATCACTCTGAACAATAGAGCCAAGATATCTAAAAAAAAAAAAATTCTTCGTCCCATAAAAATAAGCCCTATGGTTTTCATTTATTGAATAAAAATACTTGGAACAATAACAAAAATTATCCTAATTAAGATTAGTCATAACAATTTAAATGTGATATACCAAAATAATCATAAAAATCTAAACAAATAGATCAACTGAATAAATAAAAAACAAACATTCATGTGTTAATGCACGTGTCTTGACCAAACAGTCACCTACGAAACTTAACTTACACGGCATATGATGAATATATGAACATTAATTAATTTTCATCAACAAGTGCTAAACATACCTTCCCCTGAGCCACCATTCACGACAGTAATTGAACGTGCTGAAGCAAGTTGACGAATCTCCATAGCCAATCTGTTGACCTAATAGATCATGATTTAAACACAAATTTAGCGTGTGATATAGCATGGCAGTAAAATAAAAATTCCATCAATGAAATTTTAAGTAATGAAAGAATAAGAAGTCAAATTTAACAAAATGTCATCCTCCATAATATGGCGTTAACTCCAAGAGTACAATTAACAATTAGAAACTATTTTTTACTTAGCACCATGATAATCCTAAAAATAATAAATAATAAATAGCAAAATCAAAAATTTTTCCATAGGCTAAAAGATTAAAAAGCTCATCAGCATGAATGATAAATGATTGACTAATTTCAATTTAGTTGACTCAAGAATTGGCATGCTTTCAAGCAGGAAATCTCCACCACAACTCATCGTCATTCAGCATTAGTCTTATCTGGTCAATTTTATGATCTTCATGCATTCACTCATGTTAGATTGAGGTCAAAACTAACAATCCACTAAATTTGGATTCATTTGATGGATCATGGCATAGGTTTTACAGTTGGTTGTCAAACTGATATCAATCCTTAATCTATCTCATGTGTGCTCGCAAGAACTCAAGGTGATGCATCTTCTAGAGCACACTCTCCACAACTTCTAGCAATGTTATCTTTAATCTTCCCTTTCTTTCCATTTTGTTTTGGAAAAGTATTTCACTTAGTGTAAATACTAGAGCATATCTAAGACTATTTCATTATCTTACATGTGCTACATTATTGTCTCTACAATATAATTATTTCTCTCAATATTTTTTTATTTTTCCATATGTAGCCATTTTGACATTCCAAAACTTGACATTATCGGGAGTGATTTTTGCTGCACGAAACTTGGATTTATATATCATAACAAATATAAATATAGCTTAATAATCAATGAAATCTAATAATGGTAGACATTTTCTTATCATAATATCTTCTAGACTTGATGTTTGGTGGTAAAAACAAGTAGGTATATCTATGTTATGTAAACCTATCAATGTGAACATAAATGCTAGACTTAAACATATGGTACAATTCAATTTTGGATTATAATATTCAATCATTTGAGCATAACTTCTAGACTTAAACTTACAGGTACAACACATAGATATTGATATACATTATGAATTCAAGTGAATGATATATTCTTTCGTACCATATATCTCTATATTATGTAAACCTATCATGAGTAGGTATCACACTGATCATCTGGTAACATTAATTGACTGTTATCATTATTCACTTTTATCATCTCCTAAATTTATACAAAAATATATCATATTAGTATTAAGTGCTTAACCTTCAAAATTTTCATTCAATGATCTTAAAATTTCTCACTTATGTCCAAAGGGATCTCATTCATCAAAATTACATCCTTCAAAACTCTTATTCACTAAGAAAACATAGTTTCAATATCTTTTCTTAATATTTTCATGAACAATTGAAAAATATATCAACTTAATATTAATCCTAAAAATCTCCTTTACACTAAAAACCTCCTTTACACTAAAAACTTGGACTAAAACAAACTTTCCTATATATATATATATATATATATATATATATATATATATATATATATATATATATATATATATATATATATATATATATATATATATATATATATATATATATACATTTATGTGTGTTTATCTATCTATATGTATCTCACAATATATGTGCATATATGTATATTAATACATATATAGCCAGTCAATTTCAAGTTGAATCAATTAAATAATTTCTAGTAAGCCATATTCGAGTTGAAAAAAAAGGCAATTAAATTTTGAGTGATTGTCAAGTGAGTTTTAAGTTTCAAGCAGGCCTATCAACACAACTTTTTTTTCATTTATATGATACGTCAAGGTTTTACCTGAGAACAATAATATTACAAGGCTATATTTTGTGAATAAATCTCAAATAACGATGATTGAAATTTTGGAATTCCTTATGAAGAGTAATAATACCATAGTAGCAATTAATTTGCATGTTGATCATTGTATGGTGGCATTGATTAAATAGAATGGAATGTGTATTTATGATCTTATCACATATTGCATTTGTCATATGATTACTGATCTTTGAGTACGATTACACATGCATAGCATGTGCAGGCTTGTTGCTTGCGTGATGAGAATACTAGAGAGATGATAACTATGCAATGGTGAGCATAATTGCATGTTATGCATGTATAATATATGCATTGAGAATTTAGATGTTTAAATTTACGAGACGTTTGGGAAACTTTCTTATTGTTTTCTAAAGTAAATTTTTAGTACAATTTTTTTTAACTTAAAAATTTTGTATTAAAAATAAAAAACAGTAAGAAAGCTATCCCAAACAAAAGTTTGATCACCAAATGGGGTAATGGACCATGAGGGTATATGCTTTTATTTAATGGATGGAAGTGGGAAATGCATAAGAGGGATAGTGGTAGGAAATGCTTGTTTGAACCAAGAGTTTCCTTGGCTGAATTTAAATTTCAGCACTCTGCAAAAATAAGATTGAGAATAATTTGGAAGAATAACCAAAAATAAACTTTTTTAACTAATAATAGTGGAAGAAAAATAACTGTTTATTTAACTAATAATAGTGGAAGAAAAATAACAAGAATAATGGATCCTCAATTGAAGAGGAGGATTCGGTTCTCCCGATCTCTAGCTGCCAGCTAGAGCCCAAAACTCCCTAAGAACAAACTAAATTCAACAAAACTCTTCCTACCATAACCTTAGGAAAACATCCTACTTAAAGTATACAATGATAAAGGAAATATCTAAACAGCCCCTCCTTTGAATTTTCTCCTAAACCACGCCAATTCCTCCCTAAAAGATGGTTGTTGGACCCACAGTTTGGAGGCGGAAGCTTTCCGCCTTCTGTAACAGGTGAAACATGTTCGCCTTGAGGCCGGTCCCTCCTGGACCGGTCTAACAATACCCTCCTCCCAAAGACCCACCTTGTAGATGTCACCCTCCACAAATCCCTCATCATCACAAATGGTGAGAACCTGAAGAGTTCGGTCCTTAGATCTGTGCCCTAATGCATACTTCTCACATCTAAAACAGAGCTCATTCGCCCTCTTCTCCTGCAATTCCATTTTTGTGAGCTTCTTGAATTTGTGGCCAGGTCTTCCTCCTTAGTCTTCTCCTTTGGGATCTCCCGAAGAGTATCCAGTGTGGATACCAAAAAGGTGGTGGTCATTCTGTACGAACCTCCTAAGCTGCACAGTCCCTCTCTCTAAGCGCCTCTGATCCTCTACTAATTGAGCTAGCTCCATAGCCTCTCCCAAATCATGAGGCCTCATCACTTTAATTGTCGTTTGAATCTCTGGTTTGATCCCTTTCATAAAGTTCCCATCCAGTACAATCTCCAGAAGCCGGTCCAGTCGACCGACAGGTGCTCAAATTGCTCATGGTATTCCAACACAGTCCCCTCCTACATTAGACTGAAGAACTGCTCATAAAAGTCTCATTCCCTGCTGGTTCGGAAACGTTTCAACAAGCAGTCCTTAAACTCCCTCCAGGTCTGTATGGGTCGCCTCGTATCCCTCATGCTAAAGCTTTCCCGCCAAGCACATCTCAGCTGCCGTCAATCTCTCCTCCTCCACCAACCTATTGATGATAAAGTATCTTTCCACCCTGTAGATCCTCTCCTTCAAAAATAGGCATCTTCAGCTTCCTCACCCTCAGATCTCCTCTGTCACCTAGCTTCCTCCGAAGTTTCTCATTCCCCAATAGGGGTGGTTCCCCCCAATTGTGCCAATCATCCTTTCTTCGCTCGTACCCAAACTTTTCATCACAATCCCACCTTCTCCCTTCAAATTTAGCACCCCTTCGATCATATTCAACCCCTCTCCTTTCAAATTTGACACCCCTTCGATCATAATCAAGCACTCCCCTTTCAAATTCAACACCCCTCCGTTCATGTCCAACTCCCTCACGCCTCTCCACATACCCTCTACCCGACTCCTCCCTAAGAATAGAATCTAGGGGAGTCATTTCTTCTACTCACTCCAAAATCTCCACCTCTTGATCTTCCCTTTGCCTTATTGGCTTAGGATTTTTCCCACTTAGCTTTCGGCGGTTTCCCTCACCTCTGACGACAATGTTTTGGTTTGGCCCTCGAGCAATTTCTTCAACATCTCCTCCATGATAAAAAAATTTCCATCGATCTTCTCGTGGACGACTGCAATTTGACTTCTGCAATCTGAAATTTGGGTTTAGAGATATGAAATTTCATATTTCATTTGTCCAATCTCCTTCTCTAACGTTTCTTCCTACCATAGGTACCTCGATCTAGGCTCGAAATAACAAAAACAACAAAAAAAACAACGGATTTGGTGATCAAACAGACAAATCAGCAACACGAAGGGGAAAACACAATAGAAATTAGTAAGGAGTCCTATATTTCTGCCCAGGACAATGTTTTGATACCAATTTAATAGGAAATGCTTGTAGTTACTAAGAGTTTTCTTGGCTGAATTTGAATTTCAGCACTCTACAAAAATATGATTGAGAAGAATTTGGAAGAATAACCATAAATAAACTATTTAATTATTAATAGTAGAAGAAAAATAGCAAGATACAATGGATCCTCAATTGGAGAGAAGGATCCGACTCTCCCAATCTCTAGTTGCTAGCTAGAGCCCAAAACACCCAAAACAAACTAAATTCAGCAAAACTCTTCATACTTTAACCCTAGGAAAACATCCTACTTAAAGCATACAATAATAAAGGAAATATCTAAACAGTCCCTCATTTGAATTTTCCCTCCTAAACCACCCTAATTCCTCCCTAAAAGATGGCTTCTGGACCCACAGTTTGGAGGCGGAAACTATCGGCCTTCAGCCTTCTATAATATGTGAAACATGTATGCCTTGAGGTCGGTCCCTCCTAGACCAGTCTAACAGATAGCTCCATTTATATATTGGGAACTCATAATTCAGGATGATTCCAAGTTTTCTGTCATACTTCCCTATTTGTGCCTAGAGTTGATGCGTATAATAGTTATTGAATTACAACGATGTTAGAATTAAGAACAGAGAGAACACATGAGTCCATTTACCCATATTGGGGAAAGTAGTTACTTGGGTTTGTTAGAGAATTGATTGATTGAGCCCCTAACTTGGTGATTGATTATAATAGTTGAAGTAACCATATAATTATGGCACTAAATTGTATGAAATACTTAATCTTCATAGTTTGATGAGTCATTTATAAGTGCATGAAGTAATTATGGTAACTCATTAATATCTATGTTATTTAAACGTTACTAGTTGGATGAAGCATGATTCCTACTAAGTCATAGTTTTGCTTATCTATTTCTTCTTTCCAGATGATGATCATATAGTTGTTCAGTTCAATTTCTTTCAAAAAAATTATACTAAAGTTGCACAATAAAAGCTAGAAAGAAAATTTTAATGATTAGTTTCAATTTTCTATGATTTTTACTATAATTTATTTATGTTTAATATGATATTGCATAGGTATCGGCAAATGACAACAAATATTTTGCATTCATAAAACTTCTTCAAAGCCCTAATGTAACCACATTTTTCCTTTATCAATCTATAACATGACACATGATTCTACTCATTTAGCTCTTTACCTTCTTAAACCTATCATTTTCAAATATCTCAAAATAGGATCCACATTCTTACCTTGATGTCTTCATTTTAAACTAAGATCACATTCTTTTCAATCCAACTTCATCAAAGTTGGTAGGTTTCCTTTCTCCTCTCTTGTACCTAGCCTACTAAATGAATTATCTAAAGTTGTTTGCTTTGCTCACTAAACTCTTTGAAAATCTTTTGTTTCTTAATCATCGCATGACTTGATAATATTTATTTGGAGCCACTCTTTAAATTCATATTTCTTTTTCTTAATATATTTTGAGCCATCTCACTCCACAAATTTTCATTTCAAATTTATATTTATTTCTATACTTTGTTAGGACTTTGATAGGAAACAATTGTAGAAAATCAGAAATTCCCTTGCTTAAATTTAATTTCAGCAATTGGTAAAAGTAGAAATTGCAAAGACTTTGGAGGAAAAACCAGAATTAAACTTTTTGATTGATAGCAGATGAAGAAAAACAACAATATACAATGGATCTTCTATTGGAAAGGAGGATCCATCTCTTCCAAATCTCTAGACGCCGCTAAAGCCCGCTCAAGAATACAAGAATTCTAATTTCAGCAAAAAAATAGAGATAAAAAATTAGCCCTAGCCTCCCAACATACTTAAACATACAATTAATTGAATAAACTACCCAAACAGACCTAATTTGAATTTCCCTCCTAATACCTTTTTAATTCCCCGTTAAAGCTTATGATTTAATGCTGGACCCCACCCCCCAAAGGGGGTGGCATGATTGGAGGCGGAACCCATCCGCCTACTGTAAACAAATGCAGATCCAGGTTGGACCGGTCCATCAAACTTTCATCACAATTTCTTAATAAAACTATTGATTTTAATAAACAAAATAAATAGTTCGTATTTAAAATTTCAATTGCCCTCTGTTAATGACTTGTGCCAAAATATTAAGAACCCTTTACTTTCCTTTTTCTTTTAATTTCTTGCAAACATGTGATATCCCTTATTATTCTAATAATTGTGCTCGCTACATATTTAGCATTTACATTCAAGTTACCTAAACTTCATGTGGTAAAACAAGTCTTCTTTTTAAACTTAGCCAATTATTGCCCACTTTTGTTTCTTAATCATCGCATGACTTGATAATATTTATTTGGCGCCACTCTTTAAATTCATATTTCTTTTTCTTAATATATTTTGAGCCATCTCACTCCACAAATTTTCATTTCAAATTTATATTTATTTCTATACTTTGTTAGGACTTTGATAGGAAACAATTGTAGAAAATCAGAAATTCCCTTGCTTAAATTTAATTTCAGCAATTGGTAAAAGTAGAAATTGCAAAGACTTTGGAGGAAAAACCATAATTAAACTTTTTGATTGATAGCAGATGAAGAAAAACAACAATATACAATGGATCTTCTATTGGAAAGGAGGATCCATCTCTTCCAAATCTCTAGACACCGCTAAAGCCCGCTCAAGAATACAAGAATTCTAATTTCAGCAAAAAAATAGAGATAAAAAATTAGCCCTAGCCTCCCAACATACTTAAACATACAATTAATTGAATAAACTACCCAAACAGACCTAATTTGAATTTCCCTCCTAATACCTTTTTAATTCCCCGTTAAAGCTTATGATTTAATGCTGGACCCCACCCCCCAAAGGGGGTGGCATGATTGGAGGCAGAACCCATCCGCCTACTATAAACAAATGCAGATCCAGGTTGGACCGGTCCATCAAACTTGCATCACAATTTCTTAATAAAACTATTGATTTTAATAAACAAAATAAATAGTTCGTATTTAAAATTTCAATTGCCCTCTGTTAATGACTTGTGCCAAAATATTAAGAACCCTTTACTTTCCTTTTTCTTTTAATTTCTTGCAAACATGTGATATCCCTTATTATTCTAATAATTGTGCTCGCTACATATTTAGCATTTACATTCAAGTTACCTAAACTTCATGTGGTAAAATAAGTCTTCTTTTTAAACTTAGCCAATTATTGCCCACTTTTCACCATAGTTGGGTTATTCTGTGGCATGTCACTCGAAGGTGAATACCCCTAACATGATAAAAAAATCAGCATGTTGATAAAATGATGCTGTGATTAACTATAAAGTATTCCAATCAACTGTTCACACAAATGAAAGATTGTAAATCAACCATCTTTATTTCATTGCCTTAAAAGAAAGTGTAAGTTTGATATTTGAATAAAGCACATGCACAAAAAAAAAATCATCACAAATAAGAGGAGGAAAATGCTCCATCAACAAAAAGGTACAAGCAGCCATTGCAAAAATGCCATGCTAAGAAACAAAAAGAAAACATAAATAAATAACCTGTGCAACAACAGACTCAGCAGAATCAGCACCAGACTCCTCTGTCGACTTCAATAAATTCTGCAAACAAAAGGTACCGCACCAACAATTTAATCCAAGATTCTTCCAGATATCATGGATAGATCCAACCATTCAAGCTAATCATACAAACTAGCAGCTTTCTCCGCGACAACTACTTCAACATATCCAATAATACTATCCAATCAAATAAGCCAAACCAACAGGATGAAACAGCAGAAATAAAATCTCACCTGTAGATCGGTTAGTAGATCAGACAGCTTCCCATTACGCACCAATATTGATCCCGTGAACCCTAAACAACAAACAAAGCAACGCCATCAGAGTCCAACACTGACAGATAGCAAACAAGAAAGAAGAAGAATTACCAGCCCCTATCAAGATCGCTGCTTTGGAAAGTCCAAACCCTGCATGCATCGCCATCGAACCGTGCGGAATCAAAACTGAAGCTTTTCTTCTCGCGGTTCTTCTAGGCTTCAAAACCGAAGAAATTTGATCGCAGGGGAGAGTTCTTCGGCCGGAACACGGAGGGGAACGTACTATTTGGAGAACAAAATTGTCTCTCCGCGAGACCCAGGCATGAGAACGGAGAAAGAAGAGCTTCGGCGGGGCTTTCCAACGTGACGCGGTGGCCTACCCTCGAAGCCGGAATCAATCTTCGCCAAAAGTATTCTCTGGTGGGAGAAAGGACACGATTTGCGGAGAAATTGAACTGCGAACATCCCAACTTAGGTTCAGCGGGGAACCAAAAGCGGGCAGCTTTACCGAAATTAAGTTGAACATTTTGATAATTTATGAAGAAATTTGGTCTTACTATCTTAATCAAAATATAAGTCAAGAAGTAATTTAAACTAATTTGAATTTGATGATCATGTATTGAAATTCTGTACCAGGATCAGTGTAATTATATGAATATTTTGTCTATAAAACTTTTTGGAAGATAAATGAGAATGTTTTGAGTTATTTCATGTAGGACTTGAAACAAATTAAGTCACGTTGATTAGGTGCTTGTTCATGTTTGAGTCAAGAGCGGAATCAGCCTTAATTTTCAGGGGGGGCAAACTTATAAGTAAAAGTATAGAGATTATATATATATATATATAGACTTATGATTCTTTGTACTTGATACATAATACATGTTAAAAATATCATCAACATCTTATATAATGACAATTATTCTTAAACAAAAATTAGATTGATGTATGGATGATTTGTTCGCAAAAAAAAAAATCTAAATGATTTAATTGATTAATCATTCAAATTCTACAAAATATATGTTGAAGTTGCCTTAAATTTGGCTCGACCCCTATTTGTTCATATCCTTGATCGTTGTATGCTTCTCAGATATGTCGAGGCTCCAAGGGGGTAGCACCCCCTGATGTAGTTCGACTTGCCCTGTCAGGTCACGGAGTCAAGGGGCAACGCTCTTGCGAGGGTTTCCGAGGGCGGCACCCCCGAAACAAATTTTAGTTGTAAGGATATTTTTAAATTCTCTTTATATTTGGTTCATTGTTCTCTAACAATAATACCTCTACACAATGTGTTTAGTTATGTTGGGACAATCGCCTAAAGACCATAATATTTTAAAAATATTAGGGGGGGGGGGGTAATTGCTTAAAAATCCTTGTAATAGCACATCTACACAATGTGCATAATTCTACTAGGGAGGGTATGATTAGTTTGTGTTAAGGGGGCATCATTCGAACTCGATTTGAGCTTTTCTAATCGTGCTCATGATTAGTTTGTTTAAATTAATACATTCTCATATTTGATTTGTGTTTGGTTTATGTTCGTTTCATTTTGTGCTTACCTAGTTTTAAACAAACAAGCATTGTCGAGCCTACAAACAAATAAATACATCGAGCATGTTCGCAAACATATCGAGCAAAATATTTCGAACTACTAAATGAGACAATTTACAAACATTTTCAATGAGTGTTTCCAAGCTAACAAACGGGCATGTTTGTGAACATATCTAGCGAGAGTTTTGAACTATCAAATAAGTCCTTTCAACAACAAATTTAACGAGTATTTTTGAGTTATCAAACAAGCCTGCAAAATGTTACTAAATAATATTATAAAATGAAAATAATTGTAATTGAACGATACATAATATCAATTAGATATTTATAATTTATTTAGCTAATATATTAATTAATTCTAAATTTTATTAATCAATAATTATTATATCATGAAATTATAATAAATGTAAATGGTTTTTTCATCATTTTATAATCAAAATTTCAATGATTTTTTTTTAGTTGAAACCCACAGAAGGGGCCTACGCGTTAATATAATAAAAAAAATACAAGGTGCTTAAAGGGACCTCTAGCTCACTACTGCTCTAAAGAGCTACAGGTAAAGCAAAATCAAAAGGATCCTAGAGCCGGAGTTCCCTGCTAAGCACAGTACAAAGAAACCTAATAACATTCTAAAACAAAGGGAAAGAAGAATAGACTCAATCAGCACAATCTTCCAAAGCAAAAATTGGTCATGCACAAAATGAGAATTAGCCTCCAAAAACCTGCAAAATAGGCCTGCAAGGACACTAAAGCAAAATAAAGCACAAACAAGCAAAAAAAAAAAAAGGATTATGCAAATAAGCATTATAGATAATGAAAAGGATACTCCAAGAGGTCTTCCTCATCACAAAGATATACCCAAATAGCAGTAAATACAACATGTAGTGAGAAGTACTTGTGAATAGAATAGATTTAAAAAGAAATCTCCAAATGGTAACAACCACAAAATCACACATCTAGAACTGCCCTACACAAAAAAATTACCAGCCAGAATCCAAAAGTGAAACAAAAACCAGGAAGGAGCAGCAAGGAGGACCAAACAGACCAGCATTTCATCGAGATCGCACAGCCCCACAAGAACAGACAATGAAAACCACAGCAGAAAATGATTCCAGCCAATAGAATGAGATCTCCAAACAAAGGAGCCATCAAGCAAAGCAGAAACAAAAATGTTATCATTATTTAGAACGCATGTAAGGAAGACCTAGACGGTCAAGTTTCACCAAACCTCTAGTGTCTTTAGGGAGAGTATTTTCATAAAAATCATTGAAGCAACTAAGGTTACAACCGTTTTTAGCAAGAGAATCAGCCACAGCATTTCTCTCCCTCCAAATGTGTGAAATAGTGTAATTGATGAGAGATAGCCAATACTTGATATCCCTCAACATATATGGTGAAGGTAACCTGCAATAAGATGAAAACAGAGATGCAAGTAAGAGAAATAACAGAGAATAAACTGTGTATTGAGATTAATGTCTAAAAATTGTCTTCTCCTAAACACCTGCAGCATATATCAGCCTCCTCCTCCTATACTATAAAAATGGCTAAGAGAAAAAGAGGTAAAGTGTACTATATAACTAACTATAGCACTAAGTAGTGAAAACTCAAGCATCCTAACAGAAACTAATGAGTAAGAAAATAAAATACTCCTCCAGGCTCCTCAAACTAAAGATGCTCCGCATCATGCGCCCCCGCCAAGAAAAATGTCTGGACTAACTGAATCCAATTGTGTTGTGCTATCATCAGGTGGTCGGTAAGCATATATATCTGCCACATTAAAAGTATGCGAAGTATTAAACTCATCTGGTAAATCGACGACGTATGCATTGTCGTTTATCTTTTTGTTGATTGGAAAAGGACCCCATTTCCTTTTGTCGAGTTTAGAGTAACTGCCGGCAGGTAACCTCTCTTTGCGAAGCCGAACGAATACCAAATCCCCACGATTAAATA
Source organism: Dendrobium huoshanense (assembly GCA_016618105.1). Classification (NCBI taxonomy): domain Eukaryota; kingdom Viridiplantae; phylum Streptophyta; class Magnoliopsida; order Asparagales; family Orchidaceae; genus Dendrobium; species Dendrobium huoshanense. The sequence goes on along the minus strand of CM028351.1, from coordinate 2,150,357 downwards.
ATTTCCCCCTTCTATGAACGTCAACATCCATCTTGTATTTGTCATTTGACGCTTGCTGTTTCATCCGAATGTTAGATAAAAAATTGGTATACTGATCAGCTAGTACAGACGCCGCCTTACTTTTACATTTTGGAAGAACTGCAATATCAAGAATTGTGTTTAGCATTTTAGTGTAAATAATACTGAATGGGCACATACCAGTGGATCTATTAGGCATTGAGTTGAATGCAAATTCGTCTTGACCGAGCACCTCATCCCAAAGTTTTGGATGATTCTGAACTATGCAGCGAAGTAGATTACCAAGAGTTCGATTAACTACTTCGGTTTGCCCATCAGTCTGTGGATGATAAGAAGAACTCAGCTGGATTTGTGTGTTTAACCTTTTCCAAAGCTCCCTCCAAAAATGACTAATAAATTTGACATCCCGATCTGAGGTAAAGCTCCTTGGAATCCCATGAAGACGAACAATGTCTTTAAAAAAAATCTTTGCAATGTTGAGAGCATTGAAAGTCTTTTTACAGGCAACGAAGTGTGCCATTTTAGAAAACTGGTCCACTACAACCATGATTGAATCGTTGCCTCGTTTCGTCCGGGGTAAGCCCAATACAAAGTCCAAACTCAAGTCTTCCCAAATGGAGTCTGGCACTGACAAGGGCTGATACAATCCAGTGTTTTGACCACCTCCTTTATAACTTTGACAAATTGAACACCTCTCTACAAACTTTGTTACATCTCTTCTTAGATGGGGCAAAAAAAAAAACAAAGTTGAAGCTGAGCTATAGTATTATCTCTGCCAAGGTGTGCAGCTAAACCACCGGCATGCGTTTATTGAATGATTCGTTGCCTCCAGGAGCAATTTGGGATGCACAACAAATTACTCTTAAATAAAAACCCATGACGAATTGAGTATTCAGCCACCGGTTCTTCCTGCAAGCATTTATGCCAATAGCCTTGGAAATAATCATCCTCCGGATATAATTCATGCAGACTTTCTAACCCAGAAAATTCGGTCTGCAGCTGAGTCACAAGTGTCGCCCTTCTGCTCAATGCGTCGGCTACATGATTTTGAGTCCCACTTTTATGTTTCAACACGAACGTAATTTTTTGTAAAAAGATAATCCAACGAGCATGCATTCGATTAATATGCTTTTGGGTATTGATATATTGGAGTGCTTTATGATCACTACAAAGAACAAAATCATGGTGTAGTAAGTAATGTTCCCATTGTTTCAATGCTCTAATAACGACATACAATTCTTATTCGTACACCGTCTACTTCTGTCTTGACGGGCACAATTTTTCACTGAAAAATTCCACTGGTTTGTTATCTTGTGATAGTACGATGCCTATGCTAATGGTTGATGCGTCAGTATCCACTGTAAATGGTTTTTCAAAGTCAGGGAGTGCCAAAATTGGTGCCGAGGACAAGGCAACTTTGATGGCCTCAAAACTCCTTTGCTGTTCTTTCGACCACTTAAATTGATTCTCCTTCAATGCATCGGTGATGGGAGCCATAATGACGCTGAACCCTTTGATAAAATGCCTGTAAAAATTAGCTAATCCATGAAATCTACGAATGTCAAAGAAAGAGCGGGGTGGTGGCCACTCCATTATAGTTGTTACCTTGCGCGGGTCTACACTAATTCCAGCAGCCGAAATCAAGAAGCCCAAAAAGGATACTTGCTCTGTAGAAAATTCACACTTAGGAAAGTTTAGGAATAGTTTTTTTTTTCTGTTTAAGGATACTAAAAATATCCCTTAAGTGTTGTAGATGATCTTTCTGGTTGGCACTGAAAACTAGGATATCATCAAAATACATCACACAACACTTGTTGAGTAGTGGTTTCAACACTTCGTTCATAAGTCGCATAAATGTTGCTGGGGCATTGCACAGCCCAAAAGGCATCACTTTCCATTCATATAAGCCTTGGCGAGTTTTGAATGTCGTTTTCCATTCGTCCCCGGGACGAATCCTTATTTGATGGTAGCCACTTCAAAGATCAAGCTTGGAGAAAATATTGGCTCCCGATACTCTGTCTAGCATATCTTCCAATCTCGGCATGGGAAAATGGAATTTGACTGTGATCTTGTTTATGGATCGGCTGTCCATACACATCCTCCAACTGCCATCTTTTTTTGGTACAAGTAGTGCCGGTACGGCGCAAGGACTTAGGCTCGGTTCGATGAGTTGTTTGTCTAGTAAATCATCCACGATCTATTGCAAAATTTTATGTTCCTTTGGGCACATTTTATAATGGGGTAAGTTTGGAAATGATGCCTCTGGTGTGAACTCTATTTGATGCTGGATTGCTCTCACAGGTGGTAGTTCGGCCGACAATTCGGAAGGATATATATATATACAAACTATTGCAACAGAGTGTCGATCTCATCACATAATGGCCCCTCTTGGATGGCAATGTTCTGTTCCTTGACAACTAAAGCCAATATATGAGTAGACTCATGCCAAGCATTCAACAAAGCTGTACTAGAAACATCAAACAATGCAGTTTTGGTGGTGTTCGGGACGGGCTCTCGGTCAGCATGTCGCGGCAACAATATCAGCTTCTTTCCCTTCCAATCGAAGGAATATGTATTGGAACGATCATCGTAAGTGGCTCCCACATCAAACTGTCATGGCCTTCCCAAAATTAAGTGGCACACATCCATATCCACTACGTCACACAATACTTCACTAGCATAATGACGGCCAATCGAAAATGCCACCTTGCACATTTCTGTCACAGATATTTCAACTCCCTTTTTAACCCAACTAATTTTATACGGATTTGTGTTCTTTGAAGTCTTGAGTTGCAAAGCTTGTACAACAGCTCGAGAAATAACATTCTCGGTACACCCACTGTCAACGAGAAGATCGCAGACCTTTCCCTTGATAGTGCAATTTGTTTTGAACAAAGCATTCCGCTGAGAATCGGTTGGCTGTCGCGGTGCAAGTAGCAGTCTCTGCAATACACAAACTACAGGTTCTCCTTCATCCCCCGCAACGTCTTCCGATTCCTCGTCATGACTGCCCAACGCAATATCTGCACCATCTTCATCTTCAGCCTCTAATAGTTGCAATTGAGGGCGGGCTGGACATTCGTTTGATTTATGCCCCTGTTGAAAACATCTAAAACACTTGATTCTAGAGGGCTTGGCATATGGTTTGTCTTTCATTGGTGCCTTATTTTTCTGATAATTTCTCTGTTCTGTAACTCTTGGGTTAGTACCATGAGTTTGATTACTTGCTAAAACCGAGGGAGAAGGCTTGGTAGCACAAGCCGGATTTGGGAAATGCTGCTTACTAAACTCAACATAATGTTCTGTAGTTCGTCGGTTTGACCTACTATGACTGTTTCGGCTCATTTGCATCTCCTCTTTCAGTGCATAATTCACCGCCTGGGAAAGCGACCAAATGGCATTTAATTCCAATTTATCTTGGATAGCATCTTTCAACCCACCGATATATCTTGCAACGATTTGGTTGGCCGATTCATTCAAATTGTTTCTTACACTGAGCCTATAAAATTCTTCAGTATAAGCATTTACCGTCCTCGAACCTTGGGACCAATGTTGATAATGCACATACAACATTTGTTCAAAATCAATTGGCAGGAAATGGCCTCGCAGCAGTTGTTTCATCCGGAACCAATTGCGGACAACGCCTCTTCCCTCTCGTCGTGATTGAATCACTTGCTGCCACCAAGCACTGGCGCCCCCTTTTAGTCTACAAGCTACATATTTCACTTATTTTTATGGTTCAATCTCCATGTACTCGAAGAATGTTTCTACTGCCTGTTCCCAATCTAAGTAATCTTCAATGTGTAATTTACCATAAAAAAATGGTATATCAAGTTTGACTCGAAACTCACTGCGGTAATTGTCTCTGGCAAGCAGACGACGCCTCTGCACCACCCCTTGTTCTCCTTCTAGATCAGATAGATCCCTAGCATTTGGTAATTCCAATTCCTTCTCAGAATCGAGCTCATCCAGAACTGGATTATTTTGCATCCGCTCCCTATCTGCGACGAACCCACACCTCGCCGCCGGTATGGTTGCCGGTGAAATAACCCGAGCGGTTTGGTTCCTGTCCAGACGTGCATTGATCAATCGGATTTCTCAGTGCATTTTGCCAAAGAATCGATTGAACTCTGCTGCTAGAGCTTCGATTTAATGTGCCAAATCGAAATGTTCTGCCCACAAGGCATCAAGGCTGCGATCTTCACTGGTGGCCAACCATTTGCTGCCCTCAACCATCCTTGCTCTGATACCAACTATGGTGAAGGTAACCTGCAATAAGATGAAAACAGAGACACAAGCAAGATAAATAGCAGAGAATAAACTGTGTATTGAGATTAATGTTTAAAAACTGTTTTCTCCTAAACACCTGCGGCATATATCAGCCTCCTCCTCCTATACTATAAAAAGGGCTAAGAGAAAAAGAGGTAAAGTGTACTATATAACTAACTATAGCACTAAGTAGTGGAAACTCAAGCATCCTAACATAAACTAATGACTAAGAAAATAAAATACTCCTCCAGGCTCCTCTAACTAAAGATGCTCCGCATCAACATAAAAGTAAGCAGGGTTGGAAGAAGAAATTCTCTCAAGATAATGAATTAAAAGCAAAGCGTCAACTTCAATCCAAATATTAATAATCCCAAGAGAAATACAAGATTGAATCCCAAATAAAAGAGCCTCGATTTCATCTTGAATGGCTCTAGTAGCATTCAAAGGGCCCGCAAAAGCCATAATGACAAAACCATTAAAATCCCTAATAACGACACCACAGCCCGCATTCAGATTATTCCTGGACCCATCAGTATTAAGTTTAAAGCAACCCTCCCTCGATTTTTTTCCAAAACACAAGACAATCCTTAGCATTAACAGTTAAATTATTAAAAACTAACCCAAAATCATTAGCCACATGAAGACAACCTTTGAAAGAATTATCACTTAACAGCTTAGCAACATAAAATTGGTAAATTTTATCTCTAACTTTAGTAATCACACTAAATTTTAAGGATCATATTCACAAGCTTTGTATCAAACAAGAATTGAGTTTTTATCAAGCTTCTTATCGAACTTCATGTCAAGCTTGTTCTCGAACTTTAAACACAAACATAAATGAGTTGAACATAAACGATGTTGTTCACAAACATAAATGGAAAAAATAAATAAAAATAATAATAATAATAAATGGGTTGAACATCTAGTTATTCAAACTTATTTATTCAAGCGTCAAGTATTTTTAAAAAAGTTCAAGCTTCTTAGCTTAACTAACGATCCAAACGAGCTTTAATCAAGACAAGCCGCAAGTAGCTCGTCTAACGCTCGGTTCATTTGCAGCCCTAATTTTTGTAATATTAGATTGATGTATATTGGTTGTGGCTCTATGCTTTGCTATTAAATGAAAAGAAAAAAAAAATTTCTTCCAAATAGTTTTTGAAAATCTGAACTGATGCAATCCAATACAATGTGACATGTTTGGTATACGAGTTATGTTGAGATGGGTTGGGACAGGGACAGACCTGAGATTTGGGAGGTGGCATAACAACTGAATGTTGGATTTTGTCAAAGTTTTAGGCTTCATTTAGGACGGCTTATTTACTTCTTTTTAAAAGCGGCTTTTTGTATAAAAGTTTTAATTTTTGTAGTAGAAAGCCGCTTAAGAAGCAATAAAAAAGCTGTTCCAAATGAAGCCTTAATCTTAAAAAAAATTATGAAACCCGTACGATTGCAGCTAATTAAGAACTCTAAGCAGCTAATTAAGAAAATAATTTTCTCCATTAACAAGAGGAATTCAAAAAAAAAAAATTGCTATGAAAGTTAAATATTATTAATAACTTTCCTAACTTATTCACTGATACATTTCCATTTCATAATCAAAATTTCATTTTGTTTTCATATATTTAGTGATTCAGTATTTTTTCAAGTGTCTTTTTAATTACATTCAGTTGATTTATCACATCAACTACTTCCATACATTGCTTTGGATTATCCAAAGAACATAAAAGACCTATTTTTATAACTGAATCTAAACATTTGAGTTCCTCAAGCATATCAAACCTGCTGTCCTGAACTCTGTTTTGAGCTTCTGATATAAGGCATGGATCAATGATCTCCACAAGATTATCAAAATCTGAACTCTCTGCATAATCCCTTAGACTTAGATCATGCTTAAATATTTCATTTGTTGGCCTTCTTCCTGTGAACAGCTTGAGCAACATTATTCCATAGCTGTATACATCTCCTTGAGGAGAAGATTTACTTCCCATTCCATATTCTGCAAGATTTTATCCTAGAATACGTTAGATGTTGCATAATTTTGAATTCTTTGAATAAAGATACATGTATTATATCAAATGATAAATATATTTATATTTATGGAATTCATTATCATGTTAGTATAAAAGGATTGATATGGCTGTCCTCCTGTACAGAGGCGGAACTGTGTAGTAATGAGGGGGGAAATTAAAACTCTTAGTATAATATGAGTTATTTGTAATTTGCCTTCTGAATTTTATTTTTTGGCCCCAGCCAGCCTTTTATTCATGCAATTTGTCCCTCCAAAAATCGGAAAGCCACTTGGCCACCCGCTATTTTCATCCAATTATGTTGAATTTTTCTAACATTAACAAACAAGTCTGTGAAAAGCGATTATGTACAAAATAAATTTTTTTTGCATCCTCATATATATTCTTATTTTTATATAAATTTGTCACTTGTCCCCCTAAGAGCTAAGGCTGGTTCCGCCCCTGCTCTTGTAGTGGGATAAAAGTTTGATGTTGTTGTTGTTGTTAGCATAAATAAAGTAATAAAAATAAACTCTAAATAGCTTTCAACATAAATTTTTAATATGAAAAATCTAAGAATACCAGTCATAACATATCTTTAGTAAGTTGTGATAATTTTTTTTTTTTTTTTCATTTGAAATAGACCTTTCATATTAACTCAAATTAAGCTAGCTACTAAATTATCAAACTTGAGCTACTCAGAGTATTGGAAAACTCACATGGAGGAACATATCCAATGGTCTCTTTTATCCCAATAGATGCAGCTTTATTCTCATCTATGTCAAGAAGGATCTTAGCTAACCCAAAATCACCCAAATGAGCACACATTTCCTCGTCTAGAAGGACATTGCTCGGCTTCAAATCACAATGCACAATTGGTGCATGCCCAAGATTATGCAGATAATCAAGTGCATAAGCCACATCAATTGATATGCTCAATCTTTGGAGGAAGCTTAACATATTTGTTTCAACAATTGATCTCCCTTGATGGAGCCACTGGTCCAAGCTTCCATTAGGCATGTACTGAAATACTAATGCTATGAAACTATTTCCACTAAAATCTATAGATGAGCATACTGTCAATATCTTCACAAGATTTCGATGCCGAATTTCTCTCAATGCTTTACATTCTGCCATGAAACTCTTTAATGCACCTTCCCGCTCTAGATTCAATACCTTCACAGCAACAATGGTTTCACCAGGTTCTATAATTCCTTTGTAAACAGACCCAAAGCTCCCAACTCCAATCAGATTAGAAAATGAGAACTGATCTGTTGCTTTTAGAAGTTCAGCATATGAAGTTCTTCTGAATTGACCTTCCACTGGATTGAAAGAGAGCTTCTTCTGCATGCGTTTGGCACGACATAAAATGATGAAAATAAATATACCAAATGATAAACATAAGAGAATACCGATGACTGGAATGACTATCTTGAGTGCAAACTTTAGATGTCTTTTTCCATTTGAACTGCTAGAATGCTCATGATCACATAATGGCAAATGAAGGTTATTATCACCTCCGCATAACTGCTTGTTCCCATACAGTGACACTGCAGTAGAGTTCTTGAAGACACCATTTTCTGGTACTTCACCTTTAAATTCATTGAATGATAGATTCAGAAGCTGAAGCACCTTGAAATTCTCCAGAAACTTTGGAATATTCTAATTAAGATTGTTGCGTGAAAGATCTAATTCGCGCAGGCCTTTCAAGAAGCTCAAAGACTGAGGAATGGCACCTTGGAATGAATTTCCTTGCATAAATAGATATTCTAAGCTCAGGAAATTTCCAAGACTACTTGGTATTTCACCTGAGAGCTTATTGTTGGCAGCTGCAAACCAATTCAAATTTGCCAGTGTGCCAATTTCTCCCGGCAAACTCCCTGTAAGCAGATTATTTGACAAGTCAAGGTGCACTGAAAATGACTGAAGACTGAGCACTTCTTTGGGGATTTCACCATTAAATCTGTTACAAGACAAATCCAGCTCGTGCAAGTTCTCAAGCTTTCCAAAACTGGCTAGTATGCTTCCACCAAACATGTTGTTCTGTAAGTAAAGCTGATTCAACTTAAAAAGGTTGATCAGGGAGTCAGAAATTCGGCCATTAAATTTGTTTCCTTGCAAACTCAGCCTATGCAGGTTCTTAAGCCTACCAATGGAGGGTGGCAAGGAACCTGTCAAGAGATTGCCATTAGCTTCAAACGTTATAAGATTGACAAGGTTGCCGATTTCAGTAGGAAGATTCCCTGTGATATGATTTTGAGCAATCAAAAGCCTAGTAATCCCAGAAAGATTTGCTAAAGAAGTTGGAAGAACACCTCCTAGTTTGTTATCAAGTAGATCAAGTGTATCAAAATGGCTACAATTTGTCAATGACTCTATGAAATCCCAATCATTGACCTCATTAGCTTCTAGCTGATTTGAATAAAGCGACACCCGCGATAAATATTGTGAATTTCCAAGCTTCGAGGGTATGATTCCACTAAATCCATTTCCTGAGAGGTCAATTTTAATAAGATAAGATGCATTGGATACTGAGGCTGGAATTGGACCATGAAAGTTATTGCTGCTCAGCAGGAAATGCTCTATATTTGGCAATGTGACAAACATTGATGAAGGCAGAGTTCCTTCCAAGTTGTTTAATCCTAAGTGAACATTAGAGAGCGATGATAGGTTGAAGAAAGAGGGAGGAAGCTCCCCAGTGAACTTGTTTCGTTCCATTAGCAGAGTCTGGAGATTAGCCAATCTGCCTATGCTCTCAGGAATGGAGCCTACCAGCATATTATCTCTGAAGTCAATAAGCTTCATAGACGATATAAATCAGCACTTTTTTTTAGCTTAGTTCATTGAATATAAGATGTAATGTTCTTGTTTGACTCGTGACTTAGGTAGTTGAACATAAAGCCAAATGCAAAGAAAGAAGCCAAAGTAAAGTTAATAGAAATTATAATTCACGTCTTAGCGATGCACAAAAATTCAGCAAGAACAAATTAAAACGATAGGACCAGAGAATTTTAAAGTGGAAAATCCATAAAAGAAAAAAATTATATCAGGCATGACCGAGTTGCATAATTTACTATGTAACAAATGATACAAAAATATTCATTTCTTCACTATTGAAGAAGAGGAAAGTACCAAAATCAAATGTTTATACCCAATAATAGAATCAAATATTGACAGTATACTAGAGATGTTGGTGATTTATGATGTCGATCATCGGTGATGATGATGGTTATGACAACGATGGTTGGAAAATATATGAGAGCTCTTTAGTTTTTCTCCTCTTCTCCTTTTCTTCTTTCTCCTTCTCTTCAGTGGGCATATTTATAGTTTTTTGTGAGTGACATACCTCTTAAATATGGAGAAGATTAAGGGCAATTTGGGAGTGTTTCAATGGATGGTCGATATCAACTCCCTCGATCATATATAGATCATTTCTCAAGCATTTAAGTGTCTTAATGATGTAGTAATTTGATGATCTAGAGCTCATTGGATTTATCTTGTCAAGCCGCTCGGTTCGACTATAAGCAGGCTTTCGGATATCCTTTGGTTATCCAATTAATGCTCTGAAGCTTTCAAGTAGGCTTTGATACTATCATTTGTGTGAAAACCCCTTTTTTTTAAAGAAAATTTTTAACCTTGAATCATCATATTTTTTTTAAGAATCATTATAAGTCCAAATCACAAATCATCTTCGTTGCAGCATTGATATTATTGTGTTTTAGCTTCACTAATTTTTTCATAATTTTTGGCACTAATAAAATTGATATATATATCGGTACAAGTGGAGTTTTTTTGGACCAACAGGTGTTCGTTTTGCAAATTATTTTCATCAGAATTTTCTAAATAAATTGAGCTATTTTTTGGATATTTTTATATAATTTATTAAATCCCTAAAATAATTTCTATGAATTTTTAGCTAAAAATTAAAATAATTACCAAAATCTCTTTTAATATTTTATCATAAAATATTATATCCATTTAAAAGGCTTTTTAAAAATAGCCATTTACCTTTTTTATTTTGTTTAAAAGAGGGGCAACAGAGAGTATCTTAGGGAATAAGAAAGAAAAAGAGAGGAGAGAGAAGAAGAAAATTAATTTGTAGGCGACTTCAAGCCATTTTCTTTCGTTTGTCACATTATAACACCTATCTCAATTTTCAAAAATACAAAATTTTTATATAATTTTTCTATCAAATTTTTGTTTCCTTTAACGAAAAATGAGGATAACTTTGCACTGATAAAACTTTCACCAAATACTTTTTATATGTTATGGATAATACAATTATGCAAATTTTAAACATTTTTTGAAAATTTTATAAAATGAGTTTTGAAATTTGTAGGATTTTTGTTGAAAAATAATATTGTAGTACAATCAAAATCTTAAAACATTATTTTACACAATCGTTAGAGAAAATTGTGCAATTATGACACATGCTCAATTACATTTTAATTGCTATAATATGATGAAAAATGTGCATATGTGATTAAATTGTATATGTTGGGAGAGATAAATGACCATAATCCTTTGAGATTCATTTAGAACAGATTGTGTGGCCTACTGAGTTGTTGTAATTCATTGTGGTTTTGCTTCTAATGTTCAAGATCTATGAAGGAAAAATAGATAGTTGATTAGTAGTTCATGATCATATATAAGTTTATAAGTATTTCTATATTTTAATTTTTATGCAGTCATGATTAATATATTATTCAGTTATGTAGCATCTGTATGTAACAACGTACGTACTGTACTATAGATATATTTTGATGAAAAGAAAGAAATCTTGTGAATGAGTTTATTTTAAGTATTTTGGCATTTTAATATCTTTGTAGTTAGTAGTTTATTTAAAATGAATATTAGAAAAGAATCTCAAACATTTCAAAATTATATCTTGGGATTTGTTTGTTATTGCTCAACACGATAGGACCTATCATGATAAAGTTGGGTTGAGAGAATTTGGTTATCCAAATAATGCTTTGAATGTTTCAAGTATGCTTTCATCATTTGATTTGGGTTCATTCGAGCTCGGATTGGAGTGAACTTGGTGTCAGTGGGTTCGTCTCCTTGAGACGATCAATTTGACTATATGTTTGTTGAATTCATAGTTTAAATTGTCCCGATTTTAATTTTCAAAGCATCTGCCTCTTATTTGCATTGAGATTCACACCCATTCAAGATATTTTTTAATGATTTAGCAAAGATACTGATGATAATCAATTCGTTGGCATAAAACATGTGGTTTATATATATATATATATATATATATATATATATATATATATATATATATATATATATATATATATATATATATATAAAAGGTGAGGAGGGGACTTATTTAATTTTGATCACTATTTGTAGGCATTAAAATTTTTAAAATAATTAATTAATTAATTATCAAGACATAAAAGTTTTGTAAATAAATTGAAATTAAATTTTAAGATGTATTAAATAGTCTTCATTAATGAAACATATAAATTAAATTAAATTCTTAAAATAAATTTTATAAATGACACATCGCAAAGCAGCCTTAAAAAGAAAAAATAATCCAAAATTAGAGAATTTTATAGGCAAAAAAATTAACCAAAAAATAGTCAAGAAGGCCATGCATGAGCATGTCAAACTCAAAAAATGGCAGGGGGCTCCTACAAAATCAAGAGAAAAGTTCACAGTGCGATAAAGGCTTGATGTTATTGCTCTTATGGTTTAATAATTCTTATTTTTCTCGCATACGAAATTTCTTGTCATATAATAATAAACGCTCTAAACTAGAATGTTAATAGTATATAATATCGCTTTTAACCCATTAAAAAAAAACCATTGGAACACATAAACTTATACCTGCAAATTAGACATCAAGCCGATCTCCCTAGGGATTTCCCTTGTAAACAAATAATTCCTCAAATTAACAAACTGCAGTTCGGAACAACGAACAATACTCGCCGGAATCTCGCCAGCGAGATAATTCCACATAAGGTTTAGACTCACGAGATTGGAAAGTCGGTCAATCTCGGCTGGAATAGCGCCAACGAGATTGTTATCGGTAAGCTCAAGCGATTCGAGGAAGGTAAGATTGCAAATGCTTGGAGAAATGGGGCCATCGAGCTGAAGCGACGTATTCGAGTGTTGTGACTCGGCCGGTTATGCTGCAATATACTCCTTCCCATTGACAGAAATGGAGGGAGGAGTTCCATGAGAAGAGAGAGTTGGTGGGGTCGGTGAGAAGGGATTTGAAGTGAAGGAGAGCGAGTTTGTCGGTGGCAGCGGTGGTTTGAGGAGAATGGGAGGGTGATGAGTTGCAAAGAAAGAAGAAGAAGAAGATGATGGTGATGATGATTGAGGGAGTGGTGAGATTCATTGGGAAGAAGGATGAGCTCAACAACAACAATTGAGACTTTTTTACTTCAGTTTGCGGTTTATATATACTGAAGGGGAAGAAGAAACACGCTGGCTTCAATTATTAGCTAATTATCAGAACATGAATAAGAAATTCAATTATTAGCTAATTATTATACTTAAGGTATTTTTTAAAAAATTAATAATAATTTCACGCATGCATAATAAATTTCCATCATCACATTTTTTATTAATGTATAAAAGATGACAGCCTGCTTGTAATATGAGATCCAAATGGTTGCATTTCATGTTAATTCATATAGTTTATTTTCATTGACTGGTTTCAAGTGAAGGCATCTTTTCATTAATGCAAATTGTCCTAATTTAGAAATGTGGGATCCAAATGGCGGAAAATAAGAATTTTCCATTCAGATGGATACGACATTCACAGGCGGGAATATGAGAACTGGGCGGGAAAAATAAAAAATCAGACCGATGAGAAATCGAGCGGCTCCAACTCGCACTCATTTATAGTGGGATGAGTTCGAGTTCGAGCTCACTTTCGGGATGAGAAACTAAAATGACATGTTATTGACTTTGACGAACAAATTTTTTAATTTTTTGTATTGACCTTGACAAACAATTTAAATCAAGATTTAATCAAATAAACAATAATTTAATTTTTAGCCTATTAAATTTAGGTTTAAATTTTTTTTTGTTGGTGGCCATTTAATTTAAACAATTATTATTATTATTATTATTTGGATGAATGCAATTTAGAATGTATATCTAATTAATTTATTTATTTGTATCATTGTTGCGTCCTGGAGTATTTGCAGCGGTAGATAAATATAAAGTTTAACATCTTAACTTTGCACGAAGATCCCGCACGCACACAGATAAAAAGAGAGGGTGAGTCATTCACTAGAGACACCAAGTTTTTTATGTGGAAAACCCTTGAAAATGGAGAAAAAATCACGAGGCATAACCCAGTTTGAATGAATCCACTAGTATTATAGTTGATTACAAATGAGGCCTTTCCTTGGGGGAAGGCCTTGACTTGATGTACATCATATGGAGTACATTACATGGTAGGAACACAAAGAATCACTGTTGACGTGTTCGTTTGGTCAAAAGGACCATAGTCTGGTGACAGAGATCAGAAGAACCATAGTCGGTGGGCGACGGAGGTCATAAAGACCATTGTCTGATGACGAAGGTCGGAAGGACTATAGTCGGTGGGCGACGTAAGTCAGGAGGACCATAGTCGGCGGGCAACGAAGGTCGGAAGGACTGTAGTCGGCAAGCGATGGAGGTCAGAAGGACTGTAGTCAGTGGGCGACATAAGTCTGGAGGATTGTAGTCGGCGGGCGAAGGAGGTCAGAAATACTGTAGTCGGTGGGTGACGTAAGTCAGGAGGATCCTAGTCGGCAGGCAACAGAGGTCGGAAGGACTGTAGTCGGTGGGCGACATAAGTTAGAAGGACCGTAGTTGGCGGGCGACGAAGGTTGGAATGACTATTGTCTGACGACGAATGTCAGAAAGATGGCGTCAGGTAGAAATTCAACAATGGACATAAATCCAGCATCTGATAAAAGTCCAGCGTCAGGTAGAAACTTGGAAAAGAGCGGAGGTCCGACGTCGGATAAAAGTCCAACATTAGTTGGTAGCCAAGGAGAACTCCAACATCACTTTGAGTTCAGGTGAAACTCTGACATCACTTGGAGGTCGGGCAAAATTCTGGTTTCACTTGGAGGTCGGGCGGAATCTCGGCGTCACTTGGAGGTCGGGCGGAATTCTGGCGTCACTTAGAGTTCGGACGGAATTCCCGCGTCACTTGGAGGTAGGGAGGAATTCCGGCGTCACTTGGAGTTCGGGCGGAATCCCGGCGTCACTTAGAGTTTGGGCGAATCCCGGCATCACTTGGAGGTCGGGCGAAATTCCGACGTCACTTGGAGTTCGGGTGGAACTCCGGTGGCGGTCGAGGAGTTTCTTCTCTCCTATTCTTCTCTTTTCCTCTTCTTCCTTCTTGCTCCACCCCCTCTCAAGAGAAATGAGGGGTCTATTTATAGATTTCTGGAGTGGCATGACCCATAAATAGGTGAGAGATCAGGGACAAATGTGGAGTGGTTCGGATGGACGACTGATATTGAATCCTTTGATTGTGGACCATTTATGAGACATTTGAAAGTCTCAAAGATGTCGAAATTCGACGATCTTAGGCTCGTTGGATTTGTCTCATCAAGCCACTCGATTCGATTATAAGCCCGTCAAGTTTGGAAACCGTTTGGTAATCCAAATTGCGGTTTGAACCTTCCAACAATGCTTCGGGTCCTTGATTTGGACTCATTTGGGCTCGGATTGAGGCGAATTTGGTTTCGTATTTTTGAAATGCTCAGTTTAACTGTAAGTTTGCTAAAAACGGAGTTTAGGTGATCCCGAATTTAATTTTTAAAGTTTCCAGAGTTCGATTCCTTGAGCGGCTGTCGCCCTTAAGTGGGGCCCCTAAGCACCGGCTTCGGGTACTGTAGGCGTGGGTGGCCCGGTAGGTCGGTCAAGGTTTATGGACCGCCAAGCTCACTCGGCAAGCCCAAACGTGGCAGCGGAGGGTTCCTCGTCATAAAAAAAAAAGGCTCACAGCTTGGAGAGGAGGAATATGCAGTGGCATGCCTATCAGCATCTTTTTGAGTGATTGTAAAGCGAGTTTTAAGTTTCAAGCATGCCTATCAACTATACATTAATATAATTATAATTAATCATGATTAATTATATTTAATTATAAATAATTATATTTTATTATACTTTAATTACAATCAAAATAAAATCTTAGCAGAATTTTTGTTACAAGATTTGAGCCAGATTCATGCAAACAGGATTTATGCAGAATTTAATAAGGATTTACATTAATAAGGTATGTTGTGTATTATTCTCATTTTTGTTTCTTTTGGATATAATCCGGAGTTCAACACTTGTTTATTTAGACATCGAGTATTTAAAAAAAAATGAGAGTTTAAGCTTCTTTGCTTAATTATACAATTACAAACAAGCTTTAATCAAGTGAAGCAACAAGTGGTTCGTCTAACCAGAAGAATTCAGAAAAATTGCTATGAAAGTTAAATACTATTAATAACTTTCATGACTTATTCACTGATACATTTCCATTTCATAATCAAAACTTCATCTTTTTTCATACATTTACAGATTCAATATGTTTTCAAGTGTCTTTCTAATTACATTCAATTGATTTATCACATCAACTACTTCCATACGCTGCTTTGGATCATCCAAAGAACATAAAAGACCTATTTTTATAACTGAATCTAAGCATTTGAGTTCCTCAAGCATATCAAACCTGCTGTCCTGAACTCTGTTTTGAGCTTCTGATATAAGGCATGGATCAATGATCTCCACAAGATTATCAATATCTGAACTCTCTGCATAATCCCTTAGACTTAGATCATGCTTAAATATTTCATCTGTTGGCCTTCTTCCTGTGAACAGCTCAAGCAACATTATTCCATAGCTGTATACATCTCCTTGAGGAGAAGTTTTACTTCCCATTCCATACTCTGCAAGATTTTATCCTATAATAAGTTAGATGTTGCAAAATTCTGAATTCTTTGAATAAATATATTTATATTTCTGGAATTCATTAACAAGTTAGCATAAAAGGATTGATATGGTCGTCCTCCTTTACAAGGGCGGAATTGTGTAGTGGTGAGGGGGGAGGGGGGCAATTTGCCCCTCCAAAAATCGGAAATCCTCTTGGCCATCTGCTATTTTCATTCAATTACGTTCAAATTTTCTAACACCGATAAACAAGTTTGTGAAAAACGGTTATGTGCAAAATAAATTATTTTTGCACCCTCATATATATTCTTATTTTTTATGAATTTATCACTTGGCCCCTGAGAACTAAGCATGGTTCCACCCTCATGGATAAAAGTTTGATGTTGTTATTGTTGTTAGCATAAATAAAGTAATAAAAGTGAACTTTTAATAGAATTCAACATAAATTTTTAATATGACAAATCTAAGAATATCAATCATAGCATATCTTTAGTAAGTGGTGATTAATCTTTTTTTTTTTTTTCATTTGAAATAGACCATTCATATTAACTCAAATTAAGCTAGCTACTAAATTATCAAACTTGAACTGTTGAGAGTAATGGAAAACTCACTTGGAGGAAAATATCCAATGGTCCCTTTTATCCCAATCGATGCAGCTTTATTCTCATCTATGTCAAGAAGAACCTTAGCTAACCCAAAATCACCCAAATGAGCCCTCATTTCCTCGTCTAGAAGGACATTGCTCGGCTTCAAATCGCAATGCACAATTGGTGAATGGCCAAGATTATGCAGATAATCAAGTGCAGAAGCCACATCAATTGCTATGCTCAATCTTTGGAGGAAGCTTAACATATTTGTTTCAGCAATTGATCCCTTTTGATGAAGCCATTGGTCCAAGCTTCCATTAGGCATGTACTGAAGTACTAATGCTATGAAACTATTCCCACCGAAATCTATAGATGAACAAACTGTCAATATCTTCACAAGATTTCGATGCCGAATATCTCTCAATGCTTTGCATTCTGCCATGAAACTCTTTAATGCACCTTCTCGCTCTAGATTCAATACCTTCACAGCAACAATGGTTTCACCAGGTTCTATAATTCCTTTGTAAACAGAGGCAAAGCCTCCAACTCCAATCAAATTAGAAGATGAGAACTTATTTGTTGCTTTTAGAAGTTCAGCATATGAAGTTCTTCTAAATTGAACTTCCACTGGATTGAAAGAGAGATTCTTCTGCATGGGTTTGGCACAACATAAAATGATGAAAATAAATATACCAAATGATAAACATAAGATAATACCGATGACTGGAATGACTATCTTGAGTGCAAGCTTTAGATGTTTTTTTTCCATTTGAACTCCTAGAATGCTCCTGATCACATAATGGCAAATGGAGCTTATTATCACCTCCGCACAGCTGCTTGTTCCCATATAGTGACACTGCAGTAGAGTTCTTGAAGACACCATTTGCTGGTACTTCACCTTTCAATTCATTGAATGATAGATTCAGAAGCTGAAGCACCTTGAAATTCTCAAAAAAAATTGGAATACTCCAATCAAGATGGTTGTGTGAAAGATCTAATTCGCGCAGGCCTTTTAAGAAGCTCAAAGACTGAGGAATGGCGCCTTGGAATGAATTGCGTTGCAGAAATAGATATTCTATGCTCATGCAATTTCCAAGACTACTTGGTATTTCACCTGATAGCTCGTTGTTGGCAGCTGCAAACCAATTCAGATTTGTCAGTTTGCCAATTTCTGCCGGCAAACTCCCTGTAAGTAGATTATTTGACAAGTCAAGGTGCAGTAAAAGAGACTGCAGACTGAGCACTTCTTTGGGGATTTCACCATTGAATCTGTTCCAAGACAGATCCAGCTCCTGCAAGTTCTCAAGCTTTCCAAAACTGGAAGGTAAACTACCACCAAACATGTTGTTGTGCAAGTAAAGTTGATTCAACTCAAAAAGGTTGCTCAGGGAGTCAGGAATTTGGCCATTAAATTTATTTCCTTGCAAAGTCAGCCTATGCAGGCTCTTAAGCCTACCAATGGAGGCTGGTAAGGAACCTGTCAAGAGATTGTTATCAGCTTCAAAAAATAAAAGATTGACAAGGTTGCCAATTTCAACAGGAAGATTCCCTGCGATCTGATTTTGAGCAATCGAAAGCACAGTAATCCTAAAAGAAAGATTTGCTAAAGAAGTTGGAAGAACACCTCCTAGTTTGTTATCAAACAGTTTAAGAATCACTAAATAGCTACAGTTGGCCAATGACTCCATGAAATCCCAATCACTGTCCTCATTAGCTTCTAGATGATTTGAATAAAGCGACACCCTCCATAAAAGTTGTGAATTTCCAATCTTCGAGGGTATGATTCCACTGAATCCATTTACTGAGAGGTCAAGTTCAATAAGATGAGATGCATTGGATACTGAGGCTGGAATTGAACCATGAAAGTGATTGCTCCTCAGCAGGAAATTGTCTATATATGGCAATGTGACAAACATCGATGAAGGCAGAGTTCCTTCCAAGTTGTTGAATCCTAAATAAACACCAATGAGCGATGAGAGGTTGAAGAAAGAGGGAGGAAGCTCCCCAGTGAACTTGTTTCTTTCCATTTGTAGAAATTGGAGATTAGCCAATCTTCCTATGCTCTCAGGAATGGAGCCTACCAACATATTTTTTGCGAAGTCAATAAACTTCATAGATGATATGTTACCCATGGAAACGGGAATTGTTCCAGTGATATTGTTTTCCCACAAGTTGATTTCCTGCAGCCAAAATGAGCAGCAAATGAACAAATCAACGCTTTTTTTTAGCTTAGTTCATTGAATATAAGCTGAAATGTTCTTGTTTGACTTGTGACTTAGGGAGTTGAACGTAAAGCCAAATATTAAAGAAAAATGCCAAAGTCAAGTTAATACTATTCAAAGATTGTTGCGTGCTATAAAATTTGAGTAGATAGAGATTATATTTCACGTCTTAGCGATGCACACAAATAAAAAGAAATTGACATCTATCGGAACAAGTGAGATATTTTTGGACCAACGGGTGTTCTTTTTGCAAATCATTTTCACACGAATTTTCTGAATAAAATGAGCTATTTTAAGGATATTTTTCTATAATTTTTCGAATCCTTAAGAGAATTTATATGAATTTTTAGCTTAAAATTAAAAAATTAAAATAATTATCAAAATCTCTTTTAATATTTTATTATAAAATATTATATCCACTTAAAAAGCTTTTTAAAAAGAGCCATTTACAAGAGGGGCAACAGAGAGTATCTTAAGGAATAAGAGAGAAAAAGATAGGAGAGAGAAGGGGAAAATTCGGTTTTGGGCGACTTCAAGTCATTTTCGTCCATTGGCCTAATTGAAAAACTTGTTTGTCTCGAGGTATGTCTCATAACACCTATCTCATTTTTTAAAAATGTGAAATTTTTATCTAATTTTATGATCAAATTATTGTTACCTTTAGCGAAAAATACGAATAACTTTGCACTGGTAAACTTTTAACCGCATACTTTTTATATGTTATGGAGATTATAATTATGCAAATTTTAAATATTTTCTGCAAATTTTATAAAAGGAGTTTTGAAATTTTTAGTATTTTTATTGCAAATATCCTCATATGCAAAAGTGTATATTGCAAATATTCTCATATGAAAAAGAGTATATTAAATAAATTTTATAATTTTAAATACATTAATAAAAAATTATTTTTAAATATTAAAATATAAAATAACTAGAAATTTTAAATTTTTATATAAAAACACATCTTAATGCATAGGATAGTGACATAAATGTTTTCAAAAATTTTAACAAATTACACCTCAAATTAACAAACTGTAGTTTCGAACAACGAACAATACTCGCCGGAATCTCGCCGGTGAGATAATTTGAATTTAGGATTAGACTCACGAGATTAGAAAGTCGGTCAATCTCGGCCGGAATAGCGCCAATAAGATTGTTATCGATAAGCACAAGCGATTCGAGGAAGGTAAGATTGCAAATGCTTGGCGAAATGGGGCCAGCGAGCTGAAGCGAGTTGAGTCTGAGTCTTGTGACTCGGCCAGTGATGCTGCAATTGACTCCTTCCCATTGACAGAAATGGAGGGAGGAGTTCCATGAGGAGAGAGAGTTGGTGGGGTCGGTGAGAAGGGATTTGAAGTGAAGGAGAGCGAGTTGGTCGGTGGAAGCGATGGTTTGAGAAGAATGGGAGGGTGATGAGTTGCATAGAAAGAAGAAGAAGATGGAGGGAGTGATGAGATTCATTGGGAAGAAGGATGAGCTCAACAACAACAATGGAGGATTTTTACTTGAGTTTGTAGTTTATATATATTGAAGGGGAAGAAGAAACCTGCTGGCTTCAATTATTAGCTAATTATCAGAACATGAATAATAAATTTTGGGAAATTACATATACAACATTTCAATATTATATATTTTATTTGAATTTTGGGAATATTGAGGGCTTGGCCCAAATTATATTATAAAGAAAAAGGTGAAAAACACAAAAAATACAAGAAAAAACAAAATCGACTGAAAGAATATCAGTCAAGGTTAGGACTCAGAATAAGCAAAGCGCTTCAAAATATGAGAACAATGCTCCCTTGGTTGTATTTTGAGAGTTTTATTTGAATTTTGATACCATGAGAGATATAAAGTGAAATTTCCAATCATATTTAATAAATTATAGCTACTTGGAATTATGGGTGTAAGTGAGCCGAGCCTGCTCGAGCTCAACTCGTTAAGGAGCTCGTCAACTGAGCTTATCGAGCCGTGAGCTCGAGTTCGAGCTTGATGAGGCTCGACTCGCAAGCTCGCGAGCCGGCTCGAAATTATTATACTTAAGGTATTTTTAAAAAATTAGAAATACTTTTACACATGTATATTAAATTTCCATCCACGCATTTTGTATTTATGTTTAAAAGATGACAGCTTGCTTGTAATATGAGATCCAACTGGTTGCTTTTCATGTTAATTCATATAGTTTATTTCCATTGCCTTGTTTCAAGTGGAGGCGTTTTTTTCATTAATGCAAACTGTCCTAATTTTGAAATATGGGATCCAAATGGCGGAAAATGAGAACTTTCCATTCAGATGGATGCGACATTAACAGGCGGGAATATGAGAATTGGGCTGGAAAAATATAATATCGGATGAATGAGAAATCGAGCGGCTCCGGCTCACGCTTGTTTATAGTGGGAGGAGTCCGAGTTCGAGCTCGCTTTCCGGACGAGAAACCAAGATGGCATGTTATTGACTTTAACAAACAATTTTTATTTAAAATTTTTTTAATGACCTTGATGAACAATTTAAATCAAGATTTAATCAAATAAAAATAATTTAATTTTAGCATATTAAATTTGGATTTATTTTTTTTTTTGTGGCCATTTAATTTAAACAATTATTATTATATATATATTATTCATTCTTCTATAAACAATATTTATGTAAGTGCACAATAAATGATGATTTTTTTTTTAGGAACAGGGTATCTACTTGCTGCCACTCTAAAGATAAAACTTGGCGGCATAAATAATTCCTAAGCGGAACCTAACGAGGCCACTCATTGGCATCGGGCCCATACTTGCTCTGCACTACTAAAGAGACGAGACCGTAGTAGAGGGGATTCGAACCCGAGATGAAGGCCTGAAGGGTTCCCAACCATCCTAAGCCGTGGAGTGAAAAATTACAAGCTTATAATAAACTAAGCATATAATAAATCTTTACAAGCCGCATTAGCAAATTATTTCAATCAATATCCACTTTGTTGAAAGGCTCAAGCCAGCGTTGGAATAGAATGCGGAAACAAAGCTGAAGACAAAGAAGAAGTTCTAGCATAAGAAGTTCTAGTATAAGAAGAGAATGCAGAAACATACCAATATTCACATTTCAGCATAAATTGTTTGTAAGAAGTTGCTACAGTGCTTCCTTTTAATACAAGAAGACAGCTGCATATTAATTACGCTAATGCCCTCAAATGTCTACTAAAAAAGGCGCAAGATGGCAGACGGTTTAACATAAGCAGATAATGAAGAGAAGTGGAGCACTAGTTGGAGCCGTCAGCAGCAACTTTGTCAAGCACCCTCAAGTTGATGGGTGAATGAACCATCAATTTGTCTTGAAGATAATTGAATATGGTAAGAGGTAAAGCCTTCGTTAGGATATCGGCAATCTGATCGGATGAAAAGCTTTTTTTCCCCAAATATCGGCATGAAGTAATTCAAGAGGTGCAGAAGAAAAGCTTTTTTATTCATTAAACGAAAGTCTATGGCTCTTTACAAGAGCACAAGAGTTACAAAATTGTTTTGAAGAGTAAGGACGAATACATAATTCAGGAAATAGTTTTGAAATAGCTGAAATATTAATAGAGTGGGAATAACCCAGACGACGATGCCAAAGTTCAGATGACTCTGAATTGTATGTAGAGCAACCAAAGATGAGGAAGAGACGGGAGTGCAGTGACAAGGAATGAGATATAAGCTATTAGGGCATGTCCCTTTGAGCAGAGTTTGACAATTCTGAATAATATAACCATCATGATCAAAAGAGATGATAAGATCATGATCAGAAATGAGTTTAGAGATAGAAATGAGATTATGGGATAGATTAGGAACATGAACAAGAGGGTGAAGAGAGAGCATACAATAAGGAGTACGAAGCAAGCCTTTATTGGAGTGCTTCATAGGTAGGGACGTCCCATTTCCAACTGTAACCTGCTCAAATCCATGATAAGGTAGTGGATGCTGAAGAGCTTGAACATCAGGTGTTAGATGGACAGTTGCTCCACTGTCTAAGTACCAAGGGGGGGGGGGGGGGGGGGGGGGGGGGGATGTGTTTTCTTGGAGGAAGCTGGCGAGGGGAAGCATCAGAGGAGCATCCACGTCCGTGACCATGAAAGAAGCACCCACGACCAAAGTTTCTAGTATAGGTAAGAGCAAACTGATGCTCATTGCCAGAGAAAGACTAGAATAGCTTGATTTCTTTTGATGCTTCAGTAGCCAAGTTAATTTCTTCACTTCTTAGGAGTGAATATAAGTCATCCAAATTGATCGGAGTAAGCTTTGTTTGAATGGAAATCTTGAAGGCTTGGTAGTTTGATGGGAGCTCATTGAACATGTATAATATGATATCCTCTGTGTTAAGGGAGCCGCTAGCAGCAGTAATATTGTCGACGAGGTGATTGACGGCAGAGAGATACTCAGCCACTGTCTGGCTTTTCATGGAACTGGAATGCAATTCATTTGTAAGTTATATAACTCTGGATCGGTTCGTGGAGTGGAGCCGTTTTTCAAGTGTAAACCAAATGGCACAGCAAGTATCAAGATTTAGTATATGCAACAAAATGGAGGAGATTGTAGAAAGCAGAGAAACATCAAAGTTTTGATCAACAAGTAACCATAGAGTGTATTCAAGATTTAAGATAGCTTGGCCATTTTTTGAGAGGATGTATTTCGAGAGACAGGCATTGGAGCCATCTAAATAGTCGGAAAAACCATTAGCAGCAAACAATTTGTAGATTTGTGTATTCTTCTCATTTTTGTTTCTTTTGGCTATAATCCGGAGTTCAACACTTGTTTATTTAGACATCGAGTATTTAAAAAAAAAAAAGTTTAAGCTTCTTTGCTTAATTATACAATTACAAACAAGCTTTAATCAAGTGAAGCCACAAGTGGTTCGTCTAACAAGAAGAATTCAGAAAAATTGCTATGAAGTTAAATACTTTTAATAACTTTCATGACTTATTCACTGATACATTTCCATTTCATAATCAAAACTTCATCTTTTTACATACATTTAGAGATTCAGTAAGTTTTCAAGTGTGTTTCTAATTACATTCAGTTGATTTATCACATCAACTACTTCCATACGCTGCTTTGGATTATCCAAAGAACATAAAAGACCTATTTTTATAACTGAATCTAAGCATTTGAGTTCCTCAAGCATATCAAACCTGTTGTCCTGAACTCTGTTTTGAGCTTCTGATATAAGGCATGGATCAATGATCTCCATGAGATTATCAATATCTGAACTCTCTGCATAATCTCTTAGACTTAGATCATGCTTAAATATTTCATCTGTTGGCCTTCTTCCTGTGAACAGTTCAAGCAACATTATTCCATAGCTGTATACATCTCCTTGAGGAGAAGATTTACTTCCCATTCCATATTCTGCAAGATTTTATCCTAGAATAAGTTAGATGTTGCATAATTCTGAATTCTTTGAATAAATATACTTGTATTATATCAATAAACAAATATATTTATATTTCTCGAATTCATTAACATTTTAGCATAAAAGGATTGATATGGCCATCCTCCTTTACAGGGGCGGAACTGGGGGGGGGGGGGCAATTTACCCCTCCAAAAATGGGAAATCCTCTTGGCCACTCACTATTTTTATCCAGTTATGTTGAAGTTTTCTAACACTAACAAACAGGTCTATGAAAAGTGATTATGTGCAAAATAAACTATTTTTGCACTCTAATATATATTCTTTTTTTTTTTTTAAATTTGACACTTGCCCTCCTGAGAACTAAAGCTGGTACAGCCCCTGGTCTTGTAGTGGGATAAAAGTTTGATGATGATGTTGTTGTTGTTAGCATAAATAAAATAAAAAATTAAATTGAACTATTAATAGATTTCAACATAAAATTTTAATATGACAAATCTAAGAATATCAGTCATAACATATCTTTAATAAGTCGTGATAATTTCTTTTTTCTTTTGAAATAGACCTTTCATATTAACTCAAAATAAGCTAACTACTAAATTATCAAACTTGAGCTGCTGAGAGTATTGGAAAACTCACCTGGAGGAACATATCCAATGGTACCTTTTATCCCAATCGATGCAGCTTGATTCTCATCTACGTCAAGAAGGGTCTTAGCTAACCCAAAATCACCCAAATGAGCACTCATTTCCTCGTCTAGAAGGACATTGCTCGGCTTCAAATCGCAATGCACAATTGGTGCATGACCAAGATTATGCAGATAATCAAGTGCAGAAGCCACATCAATTGCTATGCTTAATCTTTGGAGGAAGCTTAACATATTTGTTTCAGCAATTGATCCCCTTGGATGAAGCCAATGGTCCAAGCTTCCATTAGGCATGTACTGAAGTACTAATGCTATGAAACTATTCCCACTGAAATCTATAGATGAGCAAATTGTCAATATCTTCACAAGATTTCGATGCCGAATATCTCTCAATGCTTTGCATTCTGTCATGAAACTCTTTAATGCACCTTCTCGCTCTAGATTCAATACCTTCACAGCAACAATGGTGTCACCAGGTTCTATAATTCCTTTGTAAACAGAGCCAAAGCTCCCAACTCCAATCAGATTAGAAGAAGAGAACTGATTTGTTGCTTTTAGAAGTTCAGCATATGAAGTTCTTCTAAATTGACCGTTCAGTAGATTGAAAGAGAGCTTCTTCTGCTTGCGTTTGGAACGACATAAAATGATGAAAATAATTATACCAAATGATAAACATAAGAGAATACCAATGACTAGAATGACTATCTTGAGTGCAAGCTTTATATGTTTTTTTCCATTTGAACTGCTAGAATGCTCATGATCACATAATGGCAAATGGAGCTTTTTATCATCTCCGCATAGCTGCTTGTTCCCATATAGTGACACTGCAGTAGAGTTCTTGAAGACACCATTTGCTGGTACTTCACCTTTCAATTCATTGAATGATAGATTCAGAAGCTGAAGCACCTTGAAATTCTCCAAAAACATTGGAATATTCTGATCAAGATTGTTGTGTGAAAGATCTAATTCACGCAGGCCGTTCAAGAAGCTCAAAGAATGAGGAATGGCGCCTTGGAATGAATTGCCTTGTAGAAACAGATATTCTATGCTCATGCAATTTCCAAGACTAGTTGGTATTTCACCTGACAGCTTGTTGTTGGCAGCTGCAAACCAATTCAGATTTCTCAGTTTGCCAATTTCTGTCGGCAAACTCCCTGTAAGCAGATTATTTGACAAGTCAAGGTGCACTGAAAGAGACTGAATACTGAGCACTTCTTTGGGGATTTCACCATTGAATCTGTTCCAAGACAGATCCAGCTCCTGCAAGTTCTCAAGCTTTCCAAAACTGGCAGGTATGCTTCCACCAAACATGTTGTTCTGCAAGTAAAGCTGATTCAACTCAAAAAGGTTACTCAGGGAGTCAGGAATTTGGCCATTAAATTTGTTTCCTTGAAAACTCAGCCTATGCAGGCTCTTAAGCCTACCAATGGAGGGTGGCAAGGAACCTGTCAAGAGATTGTCATAAGCTTCAAACCTTGTAAGATTGACAAGGTTGCCGATTTCAGCAGGAAGATTCCCTGTGATCTGATTTTGAGCAATCGAAAGCGTAGTAATCCCAGAAGAAAGATTTGCTAAAGAAGCTGGAAGAGCACCTCCTAATTTGTTATCATGCAGTTCAAGTGTCACTAAATAGCTACAGTTGGTTAATGACTCCATGAAATCCCAGTCACTGACCTCATTAGCTTCTAGCTGATTTGAACAAAGCGACACCCACCTTAAATATTGTGAATTTCCAAGCTTCGAGGGTATGATTCCACTGAATCCATTTCCTAAAAGGTCAAGTTCAATAAGATGAGTTGCATTGGAAACTGAGGCTGGAATTGAACCATGAAAGTAATTGTCGCTCAGCAGGAAATGCTTTAAATATGGCAATGTGATAAACATTGATGAAGGCAAAGTTCCTTCCAAGTTGTTGAATCTTAAGTTAACATTAGAGAGCGATGAGAGGTTGAAGAAAGAGGGAGGAAGCTCCCCAGTGAACTTGTTTCCTTCCATTTCCAGAATCTGGAGATTACCCAATCTTCCTATGCTCTCAGGAATGGAGCCTACCAGCATATTTTCAGTGAAGTCAATAAACTTCAGAGACGATATGTTACCAATGGAAACGGGGATTGTTCCAGTGATGTTGTTTTCCCACAAGTTGATTCCCTACAGTCAAAATGAGCAGCAAATGAACAAATCAGCACTTTTTTTAGCTTAGTTCTTTGAATATAAGCTGAAATGTTCTTGTTTGACTCGTGACTTAGGGAGTTGAACATAAAGCCAAATGTGAAGAAAAAAGCCAAAGTCAGTTAATAGTATTCAAAGATTGTTGTTTGCTATAAAATTTGAGAAGATAGAGATTATATCTTAAGTCTTAGTGATGCACAAAAATATAAAAAAAATTGGCATCTGTCGGTACAAGCGGGTTTTTTTGGGACCAACAGATGTTCGTTTTGCAAATCATTTTCATCAAAATCTTCTAAATAAAATGAGCTATTTTATGAATATTTTTCTATAATTTCACTAAAAGAGTTTATATGAATTTTTAGCTTAAAATTAAAAATTAAAATAATTACCAAAATCTCTTTTAATATTTTATTATAAAAAATATATCCACTTAAAAGGCTCTTTAAAAAGAGCCATTAACCTTTTTTTTTTTTTTTTTTAAGGGAGGGGCAACAGAGAGTATCATAGGGAATAAGAGAGAAAAAGAGTGGAGGAGTTGGGCGACTTCAAGTCATTTTCGTTCTTTGGTCTAATTGAAAATTTTGTTTGTCTTGAGGTATGTCACATAACAACTATCTTAATTTTCAAAAATGTGAAATTTTTATCAAGTTTTTGTTACCTTTAACGAAAAATACGATTAACTTTGCACTAGTAAATTTTTCAACGCATATTTTTTATATGTTATGGAGATTGCAATTATGCAAATTTTAAATATTTTCTAAAAATTTTATAAATGGAGTTCTGAAATTTGTAGGATTTCTACCGCAAATTTTTTAATAAGCAAAAGAGTATATTGCAAATATTAATAAAAAATAATTTTTAAATATTAAAAATAAAAATGACTAGAAATTTAATTTTTTAAATATTAAAAAATAAGATGTATTAAATAGTCTTGACTAATGAAGCATAAAAATTAAATTAAATTTTAGCATTGCAGTTGAGAGGCCCTTTTTTTTGGAACTAGGCCAAATTTCATTAGCTCAAAAAAGGAATTATAAACAAAGGCCCAAAAGGGGCTAAAATCAAAAATTACAAAGCTATAATCACCCAAATTAACGAAAGTTTGCAAAGAAAAAATAATCCAAAATTACAGAATTTGTCGGCAACAAAATCAATCAAAAATCAGTCAAGAAGGCCATGAACCTGTCGAACTCAAGAAATGGCAGGAGGCTCCTACTAAACCAAGAGAAAAGTTCATGTAGTGTGATAAAGGCTTGATGGTACTATTGTTATGATTTAATAGTTCTTATTTTTCTCGCATACGAAATTTCTTGTAATATATAATTTTGCTTTTATCCCATTCAAACAAAAAACAAAATCATTGGAACACATAAAGCCATACCTGCAAATTAGACATCAAGCCGATCTCCCTAGGGATTTCGCCTGTAAACAAATTACTCCTCAAATGAACAAACTGCATATTCGAACAACGAACAATACTCGTCGGAATCTCGCCGGTGAGATAATTCAACTTCAGGGTTAGATTCACGAGATTGGAAAGTCGGTCAATCTCGGCCGGAATAGTGCCAATGAGATTGTTATCGACAAGCTCAAGCGATTCGAGGAAGGTAAGATTGCAAATGCTTGACGAAATGGGACCAGCGAGCTGAAGCGAGATGAGTCTGAGTCTTGTGACTCGGCCAGTAATGCTGCAATTGACTCCTTGCCATTGACAGAAATGGAGGGAGGAGTTCCATGAGGAGAGAGAGTTGGTGGGGTCGGTGAGAAGGGATTTGAAGTGAAGGAGAGCGAGTTTGTCGGTGGCAGCGGCGGTTTGAGGAGAATGGGAGGGTGATGAGTTGCAGAGAAAGAAGAAGAAGAAGAAGATGATGATGATGATAATGGAGGGAGTGATGAGATTCATTGGGAAGAAGATGAGCTCAACAACAACAATTGAGACTTTTTTACTTCAGTTTGCGGTTTATATATACTGAAGGGGAAGAAGAAACATGCTGACTTCAATTATTAGCTAATTATCAGAACATGAATAAGAAATTCAATTATTAGCTAATTATTATACTTAAGGTATTTTTAAAAGATTAATAATAATTTCACGCATGCATATTAAATTTCCAACATCACGTTTTTTATTAATGTATAAAAGATGACAGCCTGCTTGTAATATGAGATCCAAATGGTTGATTTTCATGTTAATTCATATAGTTTATTTTCATTGACTGGTTTCAAGTGAAGGCATCTTTTCATTAATGCAAATTGTCCTAATTTAGAAATGTGGGATCCAAATGGCGGAAAATAAGAATTTTCCATTCAGATGGATACGACATTCACAGGCCGGTATGAGAACTGGGCGGGAAAAATAAAAAATCAGACCGATGAGAAATCGAGCGGCTCCAACTCGCACTCATTTATAGTGGGATGAGTTCGAGTTCGAGCTCACTTTCGGGATGAGAAACTAAAATGACATGTTATTGACTTTGACGAGCAAATTTTTTAATTTTTTGTATTGACCTTGACAAACAATTTAAATCAAGATTTAATCAAATAAACAATAATTTAATTTTTAGCATATTAAATTTTGGTTTAAATTTTTTTTGTTGGTGGACATTTAATTTAAACAATTATTATTATTATTATTTGGATGAATGCAA
Source organism: Dendrobium huoshanense (assembly GCA_016618105.1). Taxonomy (NCBI): domain Eukaryota; kingdom Viridiplantae; phylum Streptophyta; class Magnoliopsida; order Asparagales; family Orchidaceae; genus Dendrobium; species Dendrobium huoshanense. Next base: position 2,120,525 of record CM028351.1, on the reverse strand, counting down.
TTTAGAATGTATATGTAATTAATTTATTTATTTGTATCATTGTTGCGTCCTGGAGTATTCGCAGCGGTAGATAAATATAAAGTTTAACGTCTTAACTTTGTACGAATATCCCGCACACACACAGATAAAAAGAGAGGGTGAGTCATTCACTAGAGACACCAAGTTTTTTATGTGGAAAACCCTTGAAAATGGGAAAAAATCACGAGGCATAGCCCAGTTTGAATGAATCCACTAGTATTGTAGTTGATTACAAATAAGGCCATTCCTTGGGGGAAGGCCTTGACTTGATGTACATCATATGGAGTACATTACATGGTAGGAATACAAAGAATCACTATTGACGTGTTCGTTTGGTCAAAAGGACCATAGTCTGATGATGGAGGTCAGAAGAACCATAGTCAGTGGGCGCGGAGGTCATAAAGACCATTGTCTGATGATGGAGGTCGGAAGGACTATAGTCGGTGGGCGACGTAAGTCAGGAGGACCATAGTTGGAGGGCAACGGAGGTCGGAAGGACTGTAGTCAGCGAACGACGTAAGTTAGGAGGATCGTAGTCGGCAGGCGATGGAGGTCGGAAGGACTATAATTAGTGGGCGACATAAGTCTGGAGGAATGTAGTCGGCGGGCGAAGGAGGTCAGAAATACTGTAGTCGGTGGGTGACGTAAGTCAGGAGGATCCTAGTCGGCGGGCGACAAAGGTCGGAAGGACTGTAGTAGGTGGGCGACGTAAGTCAGAAGGGCCGTAGTCGGCGGGCGACGAAGGTCGGAATGACTATTGTCTGACGACGAAGGTTAGAAAGATGGCGTCAGGTAGAAATTCAGCAATGGACATAAATCCAGCATCTAATAGATGTTAGGCGAAAGTCCGACAACATACATAAGTCCAGCGTCAGGTAGAAACTTGGAGAAGAGCGGAGGTCCGACGTCGGATAAAAGTCCGATATCAGTTGGTAGCCAAGGAGAACTCCAGCATCACTTGGAGTTCAAGTGAAACTCCGACGTCACTTGGAGGTCGGGCGAAATTCTGGCGTCACTTGGAGGTCGGGCGGAATCTCGGCGTCACTTGGAGGTCGGGTGGAATTCCGGCGTCACTTAGAGTTTGGACGGAATTCCTGCCTCACTTGGAGGTAGGGACGAATTCCAGCGTCACTTGGAGTTCAGGCAGAATCCCGGCGTCACTTAGAGTTTGGGCGAATCCCAGCATCACTTGGAGGTCGGGCGGAATTCCGACGTCGCTTGGAGTTCGAGCGGAACTCCGGCAGCGGTCCTATTCTTCTCTTTTCCTCTTCTTCCTTCTTGCTCCAGCCCCCTCTCAAGAGAAATGAGGGGTCTATTTATAAATTTCTGGAGTGGCATGGCCCATAAATAGGTGAGAGATCAGGGACAAATGTGGAGTGATTCGGATGGACGACTGATATTGAATCCTTTGATTGTGGACCGTTTATCAGACATTTGAAAGTCTCAATGATGTCGAAATTCGATAATCTTAGGCTCGTTGGATTTGTCTCATCGAGCCACTCGATTCGATTATAAGCCCGTCAAGTTTGGAAACCGTTTGGTAATCCAAATTGCGGTTTGAACCTTCCAACAACGCTTCGGATTCTTGATTTGGACTCATTTGGGCTCGGATTGAGGCGAATTTGGTTTCGTATTTTCGAAACGCTCAATTTTATTGTAAGTTTGCTAAAAATGGAGTTCATGTGATCCCGAATTTAATTTTTGAAGTTTCCAGCTTGATTTTTTCCTTGAGATTCGTGCCCGATCAAGATAAACTTTTGATGATATATCAATCATAATATGACTATTAATTTTCAAAAGGAATAAAGTTAAAAAATTTATTTTCACAGCTCACCTTAGCCTGTTGGTTGAGAGATTAGACTTCCAATTAAGAGGCTTTGTGTAAGCATTGTGTGTGTGAGTTTATCTTAATTGGCCTAAATGTTAAAATAAAAAACTATATTTAATTGGTAGAAATTCTAAAATTGTTATATTTATTTCGAAATAAACATAATATATAAATTATAGTTATTTTAAAATAATTATATTTATTTATTGTTAAGATTTAATTAAAATATTTTAACATAATTGAAAATTATAATTTTGTATTTGTGGTTAGAGGCGGCTGAAGCGTAGACGCGTGAGGTACCAACTTGCATTGCAACTTGCAATTTTTTTATTTTTTATTTATATTATTCATTCTTATATAAACAATATTTATATATGTGCATAATAAATGATGATGATTTTTTTTAGAATGAAGATATCTACCCCTGCCACTCTAACGAGGCCGCCGATCAGCATTGGACCCACATTTTTTTCGTCTCATTGAAGAGGCGAGACATCAATAGAGGGGATTCAAATCAGGGATGGGGGGTTCCGAACCGTGCTCGCCCACGAATTACCTTAAGCCTCGAAGTGAAATATTACATGCTTATCCAAGCTGCACTAGCGAATGATTTCAATCCATATCCACTTCACAAACCTTGAATATGATGAGAATACATAATATTTTCCTTTTTATTTACAAAAAAGCACCAACTTCTACGTTTCATGGAGTGAATGATTATATACATCATTAACATTGATACGGCATCACAAAATTAGCTTGATCGGGCACGAATCTCGAGGCGAAAGCTAGTTGGAAACTTCAAAAATTAATTCCGAGAGCACCCCAACTCCGATTTCAGCAAGCTTATAGTCGAACTGAGCGTCTCGGAAATACGAACTCAACGACACCAAGATCAACCCAATCCGAGCCCAAATGGGTCCAAATCATGGATCCAAAGTGCTGTTGGAAGGTTCAAACCGCAATTTGAGTTACCAAACGGACTCCGATTTTGACGAGCTTATACTCGAATCGAAGGGCTCGACGAGACAAATCCAACGAGCCCAAGATCACAAAATTCCAACATCACTAAGGCCTTCAAATGTCCAATGAACGGTGCATGATCGTAGGATTCAATATCGGCCGTCCATTGGACCACTCCCTATTCGCCCCTGATCTCATGCCTATTTACGGGCCATGCCACTCCAAAAAATCTATAAATAGAGCCCTCATTTCTCATAAGAGGGGGACTCAAGCAAGAAGAGAAGGAAGAGGAGAAGGAAGGAGCTCCTCCTCAACAGCCGTCGGACCACCGCAGGACCTCGCCGGACCACCGCCGGACCACCGCAGGAACCTCGTCGGACCACCGCCGGACCACCGCAGGAACCTCGCCAGACCACCGCAGAACCTCGCCGGACCACCACCTTAAGGCCTGACGTTCAGCCCCTACGTTCTACTGAAGACCCGACGTCCTGCCAAAGACCCAACGTCTCATTCAAGGCCCGACACTCAATCCCTACGTCCTGCCAAAGATTTGACGTCTTGTTCAAGGCCCGACGTTAAGTCCCGACGTCCTACTGAAGACCCGACGTCCTGCTGAGGACCTGACGTCCTGCTTAAGACCCGACGTCCTACTCAAGGCCAGACCATCAACATCCGATCTTCCAAGTGACACTGGGACTAACACCTGACTCCTTATCTCATATCGCCTACGGTCCTTCTGACCACTGTCGCCTAATACGGTCCATCTGACCTCCATCACCAGACAACGATCTCCGGCCGACTACGGTCTCCTACCGACTACGGTCTCCGGCCGACTACGGTCTCCGGCCAACTACGGTCTCCTTCCGACTACGGTCTCCGGCCGACTATGGTCTCCGGCCGACTACGGTCTCCGGCCGACTACGGTCTCCGGCCGACAAAGGTCTCCGGCCGACTACGGTCTCCGGACGACTACGGTCTCCGGCCGACTACGGTCTCCGGCCGACTACGGTCTCCGGCCGACTACGGTCTCCGGCCGACTACGGTCTCCGGTCGACTAAGGTCTCCGGCCGACTAAGGTCTCCTGCCGACTAAGGTCTCCGGCCGACTACGGTCTCCGGCCGACTACGGTCTCCGGCCGACTACGGTCTCCGGCCGACTAAGGTCTCCTGCCGACTACGGTCTCCTGCCGACTACGGTCTCCGGCCGACTATGGTCTCCTGCCGACTACGGTCTCCGACCGACTACGGTCCTTCAGGCCAAACAAACCTGTATATGTAACTCTTACCATGTAATGCAATCTATATGATGTACATTTGCTACATCAATCCAAGGCCTTCTCCTAAGGAAGGGCCTCATTTGTAATCGATTACAAATACTAGTGGATTCATTCAAACTGGGCCAGGTCCCGTGGTTTTTCCCCCTTTTTCAGGGGTTTTCCACGTAAAAACTCTGGTGTCACTTATGAATGCTACATCCTCTCACTTATCTGATTGTGTGCTGGATCTTCGTACAACGCTAAGACGTTAAACTATATTTCTCTACCGCCGCAAATATTTCAGGACGCAACAGTTTGGCGCCGTCTGTGGGAAAGTGATTCCCGACTGGGGGGGCAATTAGTGCTCTAATCTCAAAAGATCATACATAGCATCAATATCATAAGAAGCAGATGCGGACTGGGGGGCAACTTTGACTCAAACCATGGTCAAATAGATCCTCCAATACCTTCAACATCAAGTTGATATTTCAGGAATATCCGAGCGAATGCAAGGATACTTCAAATCAATTGCATATAAAGTCCCTTGTTGGACTTCTACTCCTTGGGCATGGTCTTAACCTCGACCTCAAAAAGGTAGTAACGGTCTAAAAATAGACCCTTCATTATCTTTGATTCGGGATACACGCGGCATTCGCCCCCTCCCAATCAAGACAAAATCGATCCCAGGGGGATCCGATTTGACCTCTTCCACACAGGTTAACATCGTCGAGCAAAGGCTCCGACATACAACCTCGGAAAGGTCCTACATCCTTGGTGGATTCTCCCGACCTCTTCCACACAGGTTAACGTCGTCGAGCAGGACTCCGGCATACAACCTCGGAAAGGTCTCACATCCTTGGTGGATTCTCCCGGCCTCTTCCACGCAGGTTAACGTCGTCGAGCAGGGCTCCGGCATACAACCTCGGAAAGGTCTCACATCCTTAGTGGATTCTCCCGGCCTCTTCCACACAGGTTAACGTCGTCGAGCAGGGCTCCGGCATACAACCTCGGAAAGGTCTCACATCCTTAGTGGATTCTCCCGACCTCTTCCACACAGGTTAACGTCGTCGAGCAGGACTCCGGCATACAACCTCGGAAAGGTCTCACATCCTTAGTGGATTCTCCCGACCTCTTCCACACAGGTTAACGTCGTCGAGCAGGGCTCCGACTTACAACATCGGAAAAGTCTCACATCCTTGGTTAACGTCGCTAGAATATCGTCAATAGACTTCTATCTGACTTCTCCATAATGTTAAAATTCTTCCCGATTTTGAATTTCCTCCTACGCTAAACTTTTGCCTTGCAGGACTTTCAACGGACTATTACACGACGCCGAAATTCTTCCTTTCATCGGACTAATACCCGTCGTCGGACTTCTGCTCGTCGACGAACTTTCGTCGGTCTTCTACCCGACAATACTTCTCCTTGTCGTCAAACTTCTGCTCATCAGCGGACTTCTACTCATCGTCCGACTTCTGCCCGTCGACGAACTTTCATCGGACATCTGCCCGAGGCCGTACTTCTACATGACGTCGGACTTCACCTTGTCGTCGAACTTCTGCTCGTCAGCGGAATTCTACTCGTCATCGGACTTCTGCCCGTCGACGAGTCTTTATCGGTCTTCTACCCAACGCTGCACCTCTACCGGACTTCGTACTTCTACCGGATGTCGGACTTCTACCAGTTAATAGACTTTCGTCGGTCTTCTACCCGACGATGTATGACTACCCGATGTTGAATTCATGCCTGTCATCATACTTCTCCCCGATGCTGAAAGTTTGCCCGTCATTCCAACCTCTCTCTTTACAACGGTCTATCCGACCTCCATTGCCAACCACCAAACATCGGAACTCCACAAGATCTCTCGAAGAAAAGAGGGATAAGGGAAAATCTCCGGACTTCCTTGCCAAGAGAGGGGCCTCGAAAAATCGAGGAAATGCCTCAATGGTAAGGACAGAGGGAGAAGAGAAGGAGGGGAAATCTCCGAACTTCCTTGCCAAGAGAGGGGCCTCGAAAAATCGAGGGAAGGCCTCAATAGAAAGGACAGAGGGAGAAGAAAAGAAGGGGAAATCTCCGGACTTCCTTGCCAAGAGAGGGGCCTCGAAAAATCGAGGGAAGGCCTCAATGGAAAGGACAGAGGGAGCAGAGAAGGAGGGGAAATCTCCGGACTTCCTTGCCAAGAGACGGGCCTCGAAAATTCGAGGGAAGGCCTCAATAGAAAGGACAGAGGGAGAAGAGAATGAGGGGAAATCTCCGGACTTCCTTTCCAAGAGAGGGGCCTCGAAAAATCGAGGGAAGGCCTCAATAGAAAGGACAGAGGGAGAAGAGAAGAAGAGAAGAAGAAAAGAAGAAGAAAAGAAGAAAGGAGAAGAAGAAGAGAAGAAAAGAAGAGAAGAAAAGAAAGAGAAGAGGAGAAGAACAATTTTTCTAAAGGCCTAAGGGGCCTATTTATAGTTTTTGTGAGTGAAGGGGGGAAGTTTCTAGAGTTTTCTAGAATTCTTAAAAAATTCGAATTTTTCTGAATTTTTTAGAATTTTTTGGATTTTTTTGGGATTTTTTCGGATTTTTTAATCCCATGTGGGTCCCACACAAAAAAAAAATCAAAAATAAGGAACCGCCTCAGCCAAACCTCGCGCCGAGGGGCGCGCCTGTTCGCGCGGCAGCTCGCCGGCGCCGGCGGGCGGCGGCCGGCTGGCCAGCCGGCCGGTTCGGCCGCCTACTCGTGTCCGGGCCCGATTTTCGGCCCGGACAGTCCGATTCGGACGTTTTTGGGGTCCCCGGATATGTTTTTCGACGTTCCGGACTCGATTTCGACACTTTTGAAGCTCAATGGGGCCTCTAGCATCAAGTTCGAGCAAGCCATTAATTTTTGGAACGCAATTTTTTGCGATTCGGTCAGTGTAAAATTTTGGAACAAGTATTTTCGGACTCATGGAGCTTCGACGTCCGAAAATAGGGGGGCAACTGATACGGCATCACAAAATTAGCTTGATCGGGTACGAATCTCGAGGTGAAAGCTAGTTGGAAACTTCAAAAATTAATTCCGAGAGCACCCCAACTCCGATTTCAGCAAGCTTATAGTCGAACTGAGCGTCTCGGAAATACGAACTCAACGACACCAAGATCAACCCAATCCGAGCCCAAATGGGTCCAAATCATGGATCCAAAGTGATGTTGGAAGGTTCAAACCGCAATTTGAGTTACCAAACGGACTCTGATTTTGACGAGCTTATACTCGAATCGAAGGGCTCGACGAGACAAATCCAACGAGCCCAAGATCACAAAATTCCGACATCACTAAGGCCTTCAAATGTCCAATGAACGGTGCATGATCGTAGGATTCAATATCGGCCGTCCATTGGACCACTCCCTATTCGCCCCTGATCTCATGCCTATTTACGGGCCATGCCACTCCAGAAAATCTATAAATAGAGCCCTCATTTCTCATAAGAGGGGGACTCAAGCAAGAAGAGAAGGAAGAGGAGAAGGAAGGAGCTCCTCCTCAGCTGATATCAATGAAGTCATGAGAGCAAGTACACATTCTAAGTAACCTATTACAGAGCAAAGCATTGAAAGCTCACAGCTTACCCACCGCAGCTTAACTCGGTTGAGAAACCCCCATCTCGAGTTCGATTCCTTGAGCGGCTGCCGCCCTTTTGTTGGGCCCCTAAGCACCAGCTGCGATTACTGTAGGCGTGGGTGGCACGGTAGGTCGGTCGGGGTTTACGGACCGCCAAGCGCACTCGCCAAGCCCAAACGTGGCAGCGGAGGGTTCCTCGTCATAAAAAAAAAAAAAAAAAAAAAGGCTCACAGCTTGGAGAGGAGGAATCTGCAGTGGCATGCCTATCAGCATCTTTTTGAGTGATTGTAAAGCGAGTTTTAAGTTTCAAGCATGCCTATCAGCATCTTTTTTTTTCATTCATATGATACTTGAAGGTTTTATCATTAAATATATATTAATTAATTGTATTTAATTTAAAATTAACTATACATTAATATAATTATAATTAATCATGATTAATTATATTTAATTATAAATAATTATATTTAATTATACTTTAATTATAATCAAAATAAAATCTTAGCAGAATTTATGTTACAAGATTTGAGCCGGATTCATGCAAACAGGATTTATGTAGAATTTAATACGGATTTACATTAATAAGGACCTGGGGAAGAGTAAAATCTCATGGAGAACTAAATCCTATGTTTCCCTGTTTAATTTACGGGACCCAGCCAAGAATAGCGTGTAAGAGCATCTCCAATGAAACGGCAAACAATTATTTGTCGTTCTTCCAACCCAACAGCAATTCTTATGCCACTTCATCGCGGATGAACAGTGCGACGTCAATATTGATGTTGCACTGTTCATCTGCATCATTTTTTAGACTCTATCGAATATGTCTAAGAAACTCGTGAAAGAAGGGAACCATCGTTGGGCAAAATGATCTTAGATTGAAGACGAATCACGACATTTTTTAGTTTCAGTGCATTTTGGAGGAGTGAAAAATGACAGTTTTGGTTGGAGATGCCTAAGGGAGAAGCAAACGAACTTCGTCAGCTGCTTGCGATCAAACAGTTGCAACTTCCGAACCGATAGAAGGGGAATGTCGTGGAAGAAGGTCGACGCAGCTAGGGAGGTCGGCTAGGGTAGGAGGAAGGTTGATGGCAGTGGACTTCGACGGGTTTAGGGCTTCTGATTGCAAGATTTGGAAGGCATGTTCGTGGCTTGCAGTAGGGACAGAGAAGTTGGGATGAACACTGGTGCTGATCGGGTGTGGAGAATCGGGCTCAGGTTAAGTGCAAGGGCAAAGGAGATCGGTACAAGGAAGAGCAAGGAGAAAGGGGCGTTGGCTGCTATGAGGAATTGAAGATCAAAAGCAACGAATGGAGTTTGGCGTCATGAATTCGCTCTCGCGCGCATAGGAGGAATTGAGCTCCTCTATTCATCGCTTCTTTAATAGTCGTATTGGAGCGAAGAAATGGAGTGGATTTGCGAGATTTGAGCAGGAATCGCGGGATGGGACTCAGACGACGCCGCGTACACAGTATTTCAGCTGGATTTTTCACGATTTTGGGAAAAGATTCAGTAGAGGTATGTTGTGTATTCTTCTCATTTTTGTTTCTTTTGGCTATGATCCGGAGTCAACACTTGTTTATTCATACATCAAGTATTAAAAAAAAAAGTTCATGCTTCTTTACTTAATTAAACAATTACAAACTAGTTTTAAGCCACAAGTGGCTCGTCTAATAAGAGGAATTCAGAAAAATTGCTATGAAAGTTAAATATTATTAATAACTTTCATGACCTATTCACTAATACATTTCCATTTCATAATCAAAATTTCATCTTTTTTTCATACATTTAGTGATTCAGTATGTTTTCAAGAGTCTTTCTAATTACATTCAGTTGACTTATCACATCTACTACTTCCATGCGTTGCTTTGGATCATCCAAAGAACATAAAAGACCTATTTTTATAACTGAATCTAAACATTTGAGTTCCTCAAGCATATCAAACCTGCTGTCCTGAACTCTGTTTTGAGCTTCTGATATAAGGCATGGATCAATGATCTCCATGAGATTATCAATATCTGAACTCTCTGCATAATCTCTTAGACTTAGATCATGCTTAAATATTTCATCTGTTGGCATTCTTCCTGTGAACAGCTCAAGCAACATTATTCCATAGCTGTACACATCTCCTTGAGGAGAAGATTTACTTCCCATTCCATATTCTGCAAGATTTTATCCAATAATAAGTTAGTGTTGCATAACTATGAATTCTTTGAATAAATATACATGTATTATATCAAATAACAAATATATTTATATTTCTAGAATTCATTATCATGTTAGCATAAAAGGATTGATATGGTCGTCGTACAGGGGAGGAACTGTGTAGTGGTGAGGGAGGGCAATTGCCCCCCTAAAAAAATTAGAACTCTTAGTATAATATGAGTTATTTGTAATCTACCTCCTAAATTTTATTTTTTGGCCCCAGTTAACCTTTTTTCATGCAATTTGCCCTTCCAAAAATCGGAAAGCCACTTGGCCACTCGCTATTTTCATCCAATTATGTTAAACTTTTTTAAAACTAACAAAAAAGTTTGTGAAAAGCTATTATGTGCAAAATAAATTATTTTTGCACTCTTATATATATTCTTATTTTTTTATAAATTTGTCACTTGCCTCCCTAAAAACTAAGGCTGGTTCCGGCCTTGCTCCTGTAGTGGGATAAAAGTTTGATGTTGTTATTGTTGTTAGCATAAATAAAGTGATAAAAGTGAACTTTTAATAGATCTCAACATAAATTTTTAATATGAAATGACATATCTAAGAATATCAGTCATAACATATCTTTAGTAAGTTGTGATAATTTCTGTTTTCATTTGAAATAGACCTTTCATAACTCAAATTAAGCTAGCTACTAAATTATCAAACTTGAGCTGCTGAGAGTATTGGAAAACTCACCTGGAGGAACATATCCAATGGTCCCTTTTATCCCAATCGATGCAGCTTGATTTTCATCTATGTCAAGAAGGATCTTAGCTAACCCAAAATCACCCAAGTGAGCCCTCATTTCCTCGTCTAGAAGGACATTGCTCGGCTTCAAATCGCAATGCACAATTGGTGCATGGCCAAGATTATGCAGATAATCAAGTGCAGAAGCCACATCAATTGCTATGCCCAATCTTTGGAGGAAGCTTAACATATTTGTTTCAGCAATTGATCCCCCTTGATGAAGCCACTGGTCCAAGCTTCCATTAGGCATATACGGAAGTACTAATGCTACGAAACTATTCCCACTGAAATCTATAGATGAGCAAACTGTCAATATCTTCACAAGATTTTGATGTCGAATATCTCTCAATGCTTTACATTCTGCCATGAAACTTTTTAATGCACCTTCTCGTTCTAAATTCAATACCTTTACAGCAACAATGTTTTCACCAGGTTCTATAATTCCTTTGTAAACAGAGCCAAAGCTCCCAACTCCAATCAGATTAGAAGATGAGAACTGATCTGTTGCTTTTAGAAGTTCAGCATATGAAGTTCTTCTGAATTGACCTTCCACTGGATTGAAAGAGAGCTTCTTTTGCATGCGTTTGGAACGACATAAAATGATGAAAATAAATATACCAAATGTTAAACATAAGAGAATACCGATGACTGGAATGACTATCTTGAGTGCAAGCTTTAGATGTTTTTTTCCATTTGAACTGCTAGAATGCTCGTGATCACATAATGGCAAATGGAGCTTATTATCACCTCCGCAGAGCTGCTTGTTCCCATACAGTGACACTGCAGTAGAGTTCTTGAAGACACCATTTGCAGGTACTTCACCTTTCAATTCATTGAATGATAGATTCAGAACCTGAAGCACCTTGAAATTCTCCAAAAACATTGGAATATTCTGATCAAGATTGTTCCGTGAAAGATCTAATTCGCGCAGGCCTTTCAATAAGCTCAAAGACTGAGGAATGGCGCCTTGGAATGAATTGCCTTGCAGAAACAGATATTCTATGCTCAGGCAATTTCCAAGACTAATTGGTATTTCACCTGATAGCTTGTTGTTGGCAGCTGCAAACCAATTCAGATTTTTTAGTTTGCCAATTTCTGCCGGCAAACTTCCTATAAGCAGATTATTTGACAAGTCAAGGTGCACTGAAAGAGACTGAAGGCTGAGCACTTCTTTGGGGATTTCACCACTGAATCTGTTCCAAGACAAATCCAGCTCTTGCAAGTTCTCAAACTTTCCAAAACTGGAAGGTATGCTTCCACCAAACATGTTGTTCTGCAAGTAAAGCTGATTCAACTCAAAAAGGTTGCTCAGGGAGTCAGGAATTTCGCCATTAAATTTGTTTCCTTGCAAAGTCAACCTATGTAGGCTCTTAAGCCTACCAATGGATGGTGGCAAAGAACCTGTCAAGAGATTGTTTTCAGCTTCAAAAATTGTAAGATTGACAAGGTTGCCGATTTCAGCAGGAAGATTCCCTGCGATCTGATTTTGAGCAATCGAGAGCACAGTAATCCCAGAAGAAAGATTTGCTAAAGAAGTTGGAAGAACACCTCCTAGTTTGTTATCAAGCAGTTCAAGTGTCTCTAAATAGCTACAGTTGGTCAATGACTCCATGAAATCCCAGTCACTGATCTCATTAGCTTCTAGCTGATTTGAAGAAATCTCCACCCACCATAAATATTGTGAATTTCCAAGCTTCGAGGGTATGATTCCACTGAATCCATTTCCTGAGAGGTCAAGTTCAATAAGATAAGATGCATTGGATACTGAGGCTGGAATTGAACCATGAAAGTGATTGCTGCTGAGCAGGAAATGCTTTATATGTGGCAATGTGATAAACATTGATGAAGGCAGAGTTCCTTCCAAGTTATTGAATCCTAAGTAAACACCAGTAAGCGACGAGAGGTTGAAGAAAGAGGGAGGAAGCTCCCCAGTGAACTTGTTTCCTTCCATTTGCAGAATCTTGAGATTAGCCAATCTTCCTATGCTCTCAGGAATGGAGCCTACCAGCATATTTTTTGCGAAGAGAATAAACTTCAGAGACGATATGTTACCCATGGAAACAGGGATTGTTCCAGTGATGTTGTTTTCCCACAAGTTGATTCCCTACAGCCAAAATGAGCAGCAAATGAACAAATCAATGCTTTTTATAGCTTAGTTCATTGAATATAAGCTGAAATGTTCTTGTTTAACTCGTGACTTAGGGAGTTGAACATAAAGCCAAATACGAAGAAAAAAAGCCCAAGTCAAGTTAATAGTATTCAAAGATTGTAGCGTGCTATAAAATTTGAGTAGATAGATATTATATTTCACATCTTAGCGATGCACAAAAAAGTATATTGCAAATATTCTCATATGCAAAAGAGTATATTAAATAAATTTTATAATTTTAAATACATTAATAAAAAATAATTTTTGAATATTAAAAAATAAATGACTAGAAATTTTAAATTTTTATATAAAAACATATCATAATGCATAGGATAGTGGCATAAATGATTTAAATTTTTTTTAACTATTTGATCACTATTTGTAGGCATAAAAAAATTTAAAATAATTAATTAATTTGCAAGACATAAAATTTTTATAAATATATTGAAATTAAATTTTAAGATGTATTAAATAGTCTTGACAAATGAATCATATAAATTAAATTAAATTCTTAAACTAAATTTTATAAAATAAAATTAAATTTTAGCATTGACTTTGCGAGGCATTTTTTTTGGAACTTGGCCAAATTTCCAAAAAGGAATTATACACAAATGCCCAAAAGAGGCCAAAACCAAAAATTGCAAAACTATAATCACCCAAATAAACGACAGATTGCAAAGCAACCTCAAAAAGAAAAAATAATCCAAAATTAGAGAATTTGTAGGCAACAAAATTAACCAAAAATCAGTCAAGAAGGCCATGAGCCTGTCGAACTCAAGAAATGGCAGGAGGCTCCTACAAAATCAAGAGAAAAATTCATGTAGTGTGATAAAGGCTTGATGTTATTGTTGTTATGATTTAATAATTATTTTTTTCTCGCATACGGAATTTCTTGTCGTATAATAATAAACGCTCTAAACTCGAATGTTAATAGCATATAATCTTGCTTTTATCCCATTCAAAGTTCAAACAAAAAACAAAATCATTGGAACACATAAAGCCATACCTGCAAATTAGACATCAAGCCGATCTCCCTAGGGATTTCGCCTGTAAACAAATTACTCCTCAAATGAACAAACTGCAGATTCGAACAACGAACAATACTCGTCGGAATCTCGCCGGTGAGATAATTCAACTTCAGGGTTAGATTCACGAGATTGGAAAGTCGGTCAATCTCGGCCGGAATAGTGCCAATGAGATTGTTATCGACAAGCTCAAGCGATTCGAGGAAGGTAAGATTGCAAATGCTTGGCGAAATGGGGCCAGTGAGCTGAAGCGAGATGAGACTGAGTCTTGTGACTCGGCCGGTAATGCTGCAACTGACTCCTTCCCATTGACAAAAATGGAGGGAGGAGTTCCATGAGGAGAGAGAGTTGGTGGGGTCGGTGAGAAGGGATTTGAAGTGAAGGAGAGCGAGTTGGTCGGTGGAAGCGGTGGTTTGAGGAGAATGGGAGGGTGACGAATTGCAGAGAAAGAAGAAGAAGATGAAGAAGATGGAGGGGATGATGAGACTCATTGGGAAGAAGGATGAGCTCAACAACAACAATGGAGACTTTTCACTTCAGTTTGCAGCCCCTTTATATATATTGAAGGGGAAGAAGAAACGAGTTAGCTTCAATTATTAGCTAATTATTAGAACATGATTAATAAGTTCTGCGAAATTACATATATAACATTTCAATATTATATATTTTATTTGAATTTTGACACTATGAGAGATATACAGTGAAATTTCCAATCATTTATTTAAATCTAATTAGCATGTGGATTAAATAAAGTGGTCCCCACCCGAGTCAATATTGGGAAACCATTATGGGATGTTATTGACCTTGACGAACAATTTAAATCAAGATTTAATCAAACAAAAATTAATTTAATTTTTAGCATTATTAAATTTTGATTATTATTTTTTGTTTGTGGCCATTTAATTTTGAACAATTATTATTATTATTTGGTGGAATGCAATTTAGAATATATATCTAATTAATTAATTTATTTTTATCATGACATGACTACCAAATTTCAAAATGAATAAAGTTAAAATATATATTTAATTGGTAGAAATTCTAAAATTGTTATATTTATTTTGAAATAAATATAATAGATAAATTATTGTTAGTTTAAAATAATTATTTTATTTTATTGTTTAGATTTAATTAAAATATCTTAAAATAATTGAAAATGATAACTTTATATTTGTGGTCATAGGCGGCTGTAACAGAGACTTGAGGTACCAACTTGCATTGCAACTTGCCAGTTTTTTATTTTTGTTTATATTATTCATTCTTATATAGATAATATTTATATACGTGCACAATAAATAATGATGATCTTTTTTTTTTTTTTAACCAGCTGCAACTCTCAATGTAACACTTGGTAGCATTAGGGGTGTAAGTGAGCCGAGCCGGCTCAAACTCGACTGATTAACGAGCTCGTGAGCCGAGCTTATCGAGCTTCGAGCTCGAGCTCGAGCCTACAATCAAGCTCGTATGATAAACGAGCTCAAGTTCGAGCTCAACCCGACTCGATTCGAAAGCTTATCAAACTACTCAATCATTTTTATATATAATAATACACATCACATGCATTAGTGCTTCTCAAACGAGCTCAAGCTTTCGAGTCGAGCTCGAGCCCACTAATCGAGCTCAATCTTGAGCTCGAGCTCAATAAGGATTAAACGAGCCAAGCTTGATAAGGCAAATACTCGACTCGACTCGACTCGTTTACACCCCTAGGCGGCATAACTAATCCCTCGGCGGAACCTAACGAGGCCACCCACCGGCATCATACCCACACTTGATGCCCCACTACTAGTAGAGGGGATTCGAACGAGAGATAGAGGGTTCCCAACCACCCTAAAAGCTTTGAAGTGAAAGATTACAAGCTTATAATAAACTAAGCCTATAATAAACCTTCACAAGATGCACTAGCGAATGATTTCAATCAATACCCACTTCACAAATCTTGAATATGGTAAGAGTACATAATATTTTCCATTTTCTTCACAAAAAAGCACCTATTTCTACATTTCTTGGAGTGAAAGATTGCATACATCATTAACATACATAAATGGGATGTATTTTCTTGTCGCATCACTAAAAATACATTCTGAATCATTACAAAATGGATGGTGCAAATAGACTAAAATTGGTAGGATAGGCTGATATGAATGTAGTCATGAGTAGGGCTGCAAGCGAACCAAACGTTCGACGAGCTACTCGTTGTTTGGTTCGATTAAAGCTCGTTTGCAATCATTTAATTAACTAACCAAACAAACTTGAACAATATTTTAAATACTCAATTATTAAATAAACAAACTTGAACACTAATGCGTTCGGGCTCATTTATGTTCGCGAACAACATTATTTGAAATTCGTGAACAAGCTCGACATTAAGCTCGATTCGTGTTCGATTTTGAACTGGTGAATAAGCTCGATAAAAATAATTAATATTTGACTGTATAATTAATAAATATAAATAATCATTACCTTTGTTACATAGACAATTGCTTTTATTATAAATGTGTTTGTTCATAGATATGTTCATGAAAATATTTGTTTGATAGTTAAAAAAAATTCGTTAAATATGTTCGCGAACAAGCTCGATAAATACTAAACGAACGAACATGAACCGAACATGAACACTCCTTAATTTAAATGAACCAAACATGAACATAAATGCTAAAGCTCGAACAAACATGAACCAAACATGAACAAGCTGATATTAAATGAACACAAACATGAACACTCACATACTCGGCTCGGCTCGGTTCATTTGCAGCCCTAGTCATGAGAGCAAGTATACATTCCAAGTAAGCCTATTACAGAGCAAAGCATTGAAAGCTCACAGCTTGGAGAGGAGGAATCTGCAGTGGCTCCAGATCTCTGTACTACTCGTCGTCGGCATGAAATAGACCACCCACTCGCAGTCGCCTTCTGTCAAAAACAGCTCTGAAAGATTCACGCTCGGCACGGAGCTGTTCATTGAATCGCTTCTTGGTTTCTAAGCTGATCCGTTCGGTATCCTCAGCAACGGCATTATCTTCAGGTAATGGGTTGGACTTCTGTAATAACAAGCAGCAACACATTGAGTAAATCCTTCCAAAGAGAGTTGATGAAATTGCTTAAAATCAAGAGAGAGGAACTGCTTGAAGAAGAAATAGAGAACTAACAAGATTGTAGCCAGCTCCTGGGCCAATTATCAAAGATGATGCACATTGTTTCTTGCTGGTACCTATTGAAAATCCACTTGTATCGACCTGAAAGTAACAAAATAAATTCAAACAAATTGATGCCTCAGGTCTAATCAGAAAAGGACTAAAATTCTAGAACATGTTAGAAATGCAAGGATTTCTGCTAGACTAGTCTAGCCGGTCCTACGGGACCGACCCGTGCGAAATAGGCAGAGAAGTTCCGCCTCCTGTACGCCGATCCGACCACCTAAGTCTAACAGAGCTGCTTAGGAAGGATTTTAAAGGAAGTTAGGAGGAAAATTTCAAAGTAGGGGATGTTTAGAGATTTCCTTTTGGATTTTATACATTAAATAGTTTGTTTTCCTAGGATTAGGGCATCTTGAATTTGGCTGAAATTTGAGATCTCTTAGGTTTTTGGGCTCTAGCGGTGTCTAGAGATTTGGGAAAGAGATCCTCCTCTCGAATAGAGGATCAACTGTATCTTGTTGTTTTCCTTCCGTTAGTTAATTATTCCAATAAAAACAACTATTTTTCTGGTTTTTCCTTTGGATTGGTTGATCGTTCTCGCTGTTTTTGTCGAGATCGTTAGGTTTAACTTGAGATCTTCAAGTGTTTCCTAACAACTTCATCTTCAAAGATCGTTCAAAAACATATTATTCAGCATATTTACGTCATAATATGACATCAATATCGTCTAAATGTTGTCTATACAGTTCATGAATTTTGGCATTCTACTCATCTAAAGTCAATCTATTTTTATTGTTCAGGCATGTAAAACTAACAGGCACAGAACAATACTTCTTATGCAGTCACCAACTTGAATAACTATTTGTATCACAAAGAACATTATGGAATGAAATGCAAAACATACCTTATCACCCCAGTGAACAAAATTTACACCCTTCCCATATGCTTGAATCAGCCCAGAAAGCGCACTTGTGTTTCCAATGGCACTCTTAGAGTCATGTCGATCAACAGACAGATCCTTGGACCATTTACTTTTTTCCAGTTCATTTTTCCCTGGAACGATCTCCTCTTCTTCAGTACTCCATCTTTTACCCAATTTACTTGATCCTAGATAAAAATTAAAAACAATTAGAATGCCATTGAAATCTATAATCCTATGCACATATCAAAGGCACTCAAGAAAGCCAAAGTAATTTTTCATGAAGATAGAATTTTAAACACGAGAGTACACTCTGGGTTTTTTTATCAGTACTTTCCAGCCTACTCATTCAAACCCATGAGAATCATTCATGACAGGATATGATAACTAATTTTTGGAATATTTATTTACTCTCTTAAGTAGTTGTACAATGACGCTGCTAACCATCACACGATAACAAGATACTGTTCACAATACTACAGAAATCTGGTAAACTAAAATATATTTCAAGTTGCCTGATTTGGATGCAGTTTGAACATTATTCTACAATATTTATGGACTGTACTTTGGTAGGCTCGATTGGCAAAAGCAAAACCAGACAGTCTAAAGAAAAAAAATCAAAAGCACCTCCCTACTACTGAGCAAGTCCTGAAAGTGAAAAAAAAAATTCAAGCTTGGAATAGTAAAATGAACATAAATTACACAGAAACTGATTTCATTCACTATACATCATTCCTAAAACTTTCTGACGGAACAAATCAACATAGAATGTAAGAATAAAACCTTGCATTGCATTAAATAAAAGATATCAGATGAGCATAGAAATACTGCGGAAATATAGAATTAATAAAATAAATGTGGAAAGCAACTTATTGTGTACCAGGATCAGATTCCTGTTCGAATGATTTTGGTTCTGATGAGTTGCAATCATCATTTTCCCGCAAGTGATGCGCTTCACCATCCCCTGCTGTATCATCCGTATCCATGTCCACCTATTAATAATAAATAAAAGAAAACATAATTCTAGGCATCTAGAAAAGGGGAACTACAGACTAGTACAAATATTTCGTGTAGTATGATTTAAGGGAAATTCAATACATTGGAAGAGAATTCTGCTTTTAAACAGATTAAGAATAAACAGAAATAATAGAAGCAATCTGAAAAAGTAAATACGTTGGGTGATAAAAACAATCAAACTGCCCTATAAAACTATGACAGCCTAATGAAAATTATGTGTCCCTCATCATCAACGGCAGATGTTTGTCTTCCATTACCATTCATTCAAATTGAGGGCAGCATTTACCGTTCATTCAAGTTAAGATGAATAATTTTGAATAAATTCTAAACATGTGATATATCACTTGTCTTTCCTAATCTTCCAAATAATTTCAGCAATCCACCTTTACTCAAATGCCTCCACCAGCCCATCATCAACAATTGTTATCTAAAACTTTAACAAATATAATTATTTACTTTTTACTCTATTACCGCACAATTAAGAGTATAGAAACCATAGAGATCTCGGTGATCTTGTCCGCTGAGCTATCCTTACCTTAAGAGAACCAATTTTACCAAGAACTTTTTGAGCGGGTAAACAACTTGAAGAAGGGAAATGCCAAATGCTTTAAAAAAAGGCTTGCCATATAGAATAATAGAAATGTCTCAGAATTGTATTTAAGAAATAGAGTCCATTTATCTTTTTCTAAAAAATAGACAATTGACAGAATTAGCACGACATGAAAAAGCAAATAAAATGCTTAAAAAACAAACTAAAAGCACGGCCTCAACAACTAGAAATTTTATAAGCTTCACGTACAGTAACAGTGCCCGGTAACAATCATATTTTGCCTGCCTTTCCATCTTATACCCTTCAAGTTAGGTACATTAAAGCATAAAAACTTTTAGAAGGTAAACTGGACTTGGGACTAGCCAAGACATTGACCAAAAACTTACCCGATTAGATGGGAGACGGAAGAAGTTTTTAACCCATTTACCTGAATAAGCAACAATAATGCCATATAATAGATGGCAAACCAATTGAGAACAAGCCTTCCCGATAATCATAGGAAACACAAGCATTAGCCAACCATATGCAAACAACATTAATAAATCACACTAACAGCTAAACCTAAAAGATAATGGTTCCACCATAACCAAGCTCGTCACTTCCCTTCTCAACCACTAAATCGGAACCATCATTCCCAACGCTTTCAGCCAATTGATGAGCCCCAGCCCACTTCCATTCAAAATAACACAGCCCAAACACCTAGATTTGACCTCCTTTGTCATTAGCAAGTGCTGCTAACAATTAACTGGAAGAGAAGCAGATACCAATGAAATTGACAAAAAGCTATGTGAAGCAGACATAAGCAGTCTTGTCACAAAGTAAAGGCTGTCTGTAGTGGTCAGGACCCCTCTACTCCATTTATCTCTCTGGGTATCCTTCGATGGACTCTAGAAGGTTAAGATACATCAGTTGACCAATGACCAACATATCAATTTATGAAATGACAAACCAACTATAAAACCCAACAAAAGCACCAGATTAAAGAAGATCAAGGATTGAAAGAAGAAGAGCCTTGTCCGTTAGATTCAATCAATAGAGGATTTGGATCACAGCCCCTCCCAGTCAAACCACCCCCGTTGGCATTATAGCCAATAAAACACCATTCCAAAGTATAGTGTAGCTCATCCTTTCTCTCATACCATAAAAATAAGAACTTGTCCTAATATAGATTAAGGGCAGTTGGTTTCCTATAATTAGAAAACATGATTTTAAAAAAAAAAATTGATTTCGTTTCACTTGTTTTGTTTTTGAAGTTGAAATATCACATTTGAGGGCTTTGGAAGGTGTTTGTAGAGTTTCAAATTAATGTTAATTTCTAAGTACATCAAACCAAATGACAATCTCATAAATTCATTATTTTTCAAAACATATTTTCTAATTTCAAGCAATCAAATGGGCCCTAAGATACAAACTATAAAAAACACAAAATCACACCAATGCAACGTCAATAATGCCCAAAGCTATTCTAATTTCTGCAATTCTTATGCATAATGGTAGAAGCAGTGATGAAAAATCTTCTATTTTTATATTATTATATTTATGTCTGACTGCTAATAGATAATAGCACGTGACTTTATTTTGTTTCTTCCTACTACATCCAAATGCATTTACCATTTGTCCACAGTAAACCTAATTAGAACAAATAAATGATAAAGAAGTAAAACACTTGACGGAAACCATCCATTGTATTGCAGGACTTTCTCCTCCTTCCTCAAGCATCTCTAGTCAATCTTCTACTCTCTTCTCTTCTCCTTGTAGATCCCAAGGCCTTCTAATGGAAAGAGAGAGATTGGAGACAAGAAAGACAAAGGAAGAGGGATAACGGGCATGAAACTAAGTATGAGATAGGCTACACACACCAGCAAGGTAAGAAAGATGAACTAATGAATCATTGTAAAGAGGCAAAGCAAAGCAATGACCCCCAATTTTGTTCCACGTCCTTTTTAGGGAAAAAAAGCCTGTGACTGGCCAGCATGCCGAACTGGGATCTCTCGTAAGTTTAACTTTGTTACATCTACTTGACCAATTTCAAAACTGAAGGATTAAATCTTAGTCCATGTGCTTAATTCACTGTATATGCTTCTCTGGTCTGGCATGATCATGTTAACACAAACCAGGGCACCCCAAAGACAATCGTTCACACTGGGTTAAAATGTTTCTCAATTTGCCATTTCAGCATCGTTGCAAGATCTTCAAAGTTCAGCAGTTGCGCCAAACAGGGCTAGGGTATTCACAATGGATTCTAAAATGCAGCCCAATTAATAGCATATCTTGAATCTCTCTCCACAACAGTATAGTTCTACCTAATGAGAACCACGGAAAAGGCATTCTTCATATTATCATGGCCTCAAACTATGAGCCAACGCACAGAAACCTTTATTATGCCATCTGTAATTAATCTTTCCAGTCTGCATCAGAACATTATTCGATAATTGAAGTTAATAAAACTAGGAGCCTGTATATGCTCAATTAATGTAGAAATGGGCAATGAAATTAATAAATTTCAACCAACTATATGAAATACATTGGGTCTTCTCAAAAAGTCATATTTATGCAGCACGAGTTTCTAACAAATGGTTTTTCTCACAAATGCAGAACTTCTATTCTAATTCTCCCTAATAATACTTCAAAAATAATAATAATAATAATAATAATAAATTGTTTTATTCCATACAAGAAACAATTGAGTTTCACCAAAACTTCTTACATTTAGTACATAGAATCTCAACAGAAAAATTTGCTCCTGAAAACCGTAAACAGCATTTGCAAAATACATTGCCGTGATTGTATATCAAAAACCTTACACATATGATATATATCAGCAGCGTCAATGCTTTATGATCCATCATTACATTCTCTAAGCAATAGAAAGAAGAGTAAGAAGTTCATTTGATGCTGAAATAAGCCATTGACGCCATAAATTCAACTAAATATAATTATGACAAGAAGAAACAGGTAAGGAAAATTGAAAATTTTGCACTAGATTACCTCCTGGATGGATTGGTCAATCAGATCATCCCCACCAAATAATGACTGCAAAAGAAAATTAGTATATAATAAGCTGACAGAAAATTCAAACTAGGTAAAAATCAGTAGCAAAGGGAAATTGAATGCATCAAGAAAAATATGAACATGATATATATCATCCATAAAATAAAAAATGCAGGTAATATCCATATGGTAGACCTGAATATCCAGATGCAAATATAAAGGTGGTGCTTCTTCCCACTGATCAGCCATTTTTTGTATATCAGACAGCTTGAAACCATGAATGTTCCTGGCAGCACAACCCTGATAGTTTCGCCATACATGTAAAAGAACAAACCAAAAGTAAATCCCCCCAAGCATTGAAATCACTAAACAAACAATGAACAGAGTACTGCTGCCATTATAAGTAAAAAGCAAGCAAACTTCAATGTAGCTTTTAAAGAGCAGAGAAAACCATAAGCACATTGATTCAAATTCTGTGGACAAAACTTTCATTTGTTTAAAATGCAATATGCGTTTTCAAGCATAGCTATATCTCTAAAAGACCTTCCATAAATGGGTGCAACATTCATTGCATCAACGCCACAATTTGCATGTTTTCCTAAATTTGGCGTTAAAAACCATATCAAACGCATAAAATTTCACTTTCCTTTGTTCTCTCTTTGCAATTTTCTAAGAAAATAAGAAAAAACTAATGTGAGAAAATTGTGATTCACTTTGTTGGTGATCCTGCATATTTGCAAGCAAACTAACAGTCAAGGCTAAAATCCATCATACAGAAATGATTAAATATCGGAAGCTTACCGCTGGATCCTTATAGGTAGCTTCGAGCAGGTACACTTCATAACCCAACCTCTGTCACAAAAATGTTTCAAAAGAATGAGAGGGAGAAACTAGTTGAAAAAGAAAAATATCCATATACAAATCAATTGATAACTACCAGTAGAAATAATTGGAATACTTAAAAACTAACTTTTGGCATTGTTTGTGATTTGTTTTGGATTTCAGAGGATGATTTACTGATCAGTTAAGTTCCACAAATGAATAGAGAAAAACAAACAAAATATGTTTAATACTTGAAATACAAAAGGATAAAACCTAAGTTAAAAAAATCATCAATGTGTGAAGGGAAGAAACTTGAACAGGTTGGCTTTGCCAGATTTTCAATGTCAATACCAATTTGAACTCCCAGCTGGGAAGGTGGGGAATATATCTAAATTTATTGAAAAGCAGCCAGTTAAAGATAGTAAAATATAAGATTAAAGGGTGACCTACATCTTCCAAAAAAATTGTCACCATTTACGGCCAGTCAAAAATTTTCTGGAATAAGGATCATAAAATTAATTTATACAAACAAAATGAGCTATTATCTTGTTTGTTATGAAGATTTGCAGTTGCATACTAAAACTGACATACAATCTGACTCAAACTTCCCATGAAATAGCAAAATCCTTAGTGACTCAGATAAGAGGTGTCATCTTAGCTATCATTTTTATTTTCTGCATATCACAGCGTAAAGAAATCTTTATGCATGTTATGGAAATATCATAGCATGCTCTGTTTAAAATTGCGCAATTAGAAGCGCGCCTTGCGCAATTCCTTCAAAAAACGCCTCATAACCTACGCAATTCTGTGTCCTTAAGAGGCGTACGCCTCACTGGGACTGAGGCGCGCCTCAGAGGCGCAATTGCGCAATTCCTGGTGAGGCGTACGCCTCTCTGGGATAGGGCCCACTCACTTAAAATGAGCCCTTTTCTCTCCTTTTACCCGATAGCCTTCAGCAAAGAGCAAACCCGACATTTCTCCCTCCCGCACGCTCCAGGTCGCGCCTCAGCACGCCGTCGGCCTCCTTCCCGCCGCTTCTCCCGCCGGCGCCGCCTCTCTCCGGCAAAGTGGAAACTTCCGGTCGCCCTCTAGGAGTACTCCACATTGGATTTTGGGTATTTTTATTAAGTTTAGGGATATATTTTTCAAGTTTAAGAAAAACTAGGGTTTTGGTTTTTTTTATATTTTTTTAGTGTATTTGGTTTTTTGCTTTAGGAGACATGGTTAGAGGTAAAGAAAAGACGAATACATCATTGCGGAGGGACCCTTCTTGGAAGTATAGTGTACAAGTTGACATTGGCGGCGGAGAGAAGAGCTATGTTTATTTGAAATGTAATTTTTGCGATAAAGTGGTGAAAGGAGGTGTTACCCGCATGAAGGAACATCTATCATGCTCGCACAAAAATATAGCACCCTGTGCAAAAGTGCCGGACAATGTGAAGGAAGAAATAAGTGCTTACATGAAGAAAACTACCACTGCTAAACACTTACAACAAGAGCAATTTGATGAAAGGGTCGAGCATGGTGCTTATTTTGAGAGCGAGAGTGGAAAGGGCTCTTCCTCCATTATACATAGTAGAGGTGCACGGGGTCCTATGGATCAGTATATGACTACTCCAGGAGTGGATAGAGGAGAAGCAGAGATGATGCCTGTAGCTGGTACTAGAGAGGGTCGGCGACAGGTTTGCATGGACATTGGGAGGTTTTTTTTTTTAGAATGCAATACCATTTAATGTTGATACATCGTCTGCCTATTTCAGTATGTTGCGGTCTGTAGGATTGTATGGAAGAGGGTTGAAGACACCTTCCATGTATGAGTTGCGAACATGGATTTTAAAAGAGGAGCTGCAGAACACAGAGCGGAGCATTCAGAAGATTAAAAGGATATGGATTGAGACTGGTGTGACTATTATGTCAGATGGATGGTCTGACATGAAGAGCAGGAGCTTGATTAACATCCTTGTCAACAATCCCTACGGCACGGTGTTCTTACGATCAGTTGATGCTTCAGAGGAGGTGAAAAATGCTACATTCATTTTCAATTTACTTGATGGTGTTATTGAGGAGATTGGGGAGCAATTGGTTGTCCAGGTAGCGACTGATAATGCCAGTAGGCCCAGTACATACAAAGCAGCTGGTCAGATGTTGATGGAGAAGATGACACACCTATATTGGACACCCTGCACATTGTATCGATCTCATTTTGGAGGATCTTGGTGACTTACCTCAACACAAGAGTGCTCTTTCTAGAGCGAAGAAGATTACAAAATTCATCTACAATCACTCTTGGGTCTTAAGCTTGATGAGAAAGTTTTCAAAAAAAAATCATTCGCCCTGCAACCACTAGTTATGTTCTTAATTTTGTACATTGCAAATCATTCGTACTGTATGTTCATAGTTCTTACATTTGTGCACTGTGAATCTATAGGTTTGTCACCTCCTATTTGACACTGCAGAGCTTGATGGAGGTGAGGCAACCTTTGGAAGTCATGTTTACATCAATTGAATGGCTTAACTCTGCTTGGGGGGGAAGAAAAGTGAGGGGAAGGAAATAAGAACGATAATTCTAAATGATAAATTTTGGGCTACTGTAACCTATGCCATTTTGAGCACGAGACCCTTAGTGCAAGTTCTACGCTTAGTGGATGCAGAGAAGAAACCAGCAATGGGTTTTATTTATAATGCTATGGATGAGGCCAAGGAGATGATTGCACACAACTTGGGAGGAGAGAAGGCAAGTTATAGGGAGATTTGGGATATCGTTGATGCTCGGTGGGAGGTGCAGTTACACCGACATCTACATGCAGCGGCATATTATCTCAACCCTCAATTTCAATATTCAGAGAAGAAATCTTCAAATCCTGAGGTGAAGCTTGGTCTATATCATTGTATGGAAAGATTAATACCGGAGCAGGCAGATAGGGAGCTTGCAGATTTACAGCTTGTTCTGTTCCGGAATAAAGAGGATTTTTTTGGTTTAAATGCAGCAAAAGCAACCATTTCTAAATGATCTCCAGGTATAATTATTTTTGTAAATACAAAACACTTTATTCAGTTCTGATTATGTTTTTTCTTGAAAACAGTTGAATGGTGGATTCAATTTGGTGATTCCACCCCTGAGTTACAGAGTTTTGCTGTAAGAGTGTTGGGCCTCACTTGTTCTTCTTCTGGGTGTGAGCGAAACTGGAGTACATATAGCCAAATGCAAACAAAGAGAACAAATCGGCTATCAACACTCAGAATGAACTCTCTCATATATATTATGCACAACAAGAGGTTGAGAGAGAGGAGGTTGAGGAATAAGGGGTTGAAGGATGATGAGGACCCATTAGTGTGTGATGATGTGTCGTCTGATAATGAGTGGTTCATAGATGATGAGACAGATTTGTCATTATCAGACTTACAGTTAGAAGATCTAAGTGTGGATGTCTTGAGGGGCGAAGCAGATCAAGTTGGCACATCCACTAGTACTACACCACACACATCCACTAGCTCTGTAGCACAACAATCAAGTAAAGGTATTCCACAACTTCTTATATGCTATTACATTACATTTATGTCAAGTGAGCAATGAACATGAATACATAATAATGATCTTTTCTCTTAATGAACAGGGAAGAGAAAAGTGAGTCATGTTGAAGATGATGATGACATGACATTCATAAATACAATTGGAGAAGAAGATTCACTTGAAGACCCATTTAGTGATAGGATATGATTTCATTTTATATGTTTTTTGTATTCTGGGAGTTTTGTTAAACTAATATTTTGTGATTTTGTACTTTGGGACATGATTTTATTGCATCTACTTTCTTATTTTCCACTATTTTCATATATCATTTAGATGTTTTTATTGTAAGGTACAATATTGCTATTATTTTCCTGCTAAAACCCTTGATTTTTCATTTACGCAATTCTGTGTCCGTGAGGCTTACGCCTCAGACCGCCTCGAGGCTTACGCCTCGCCTCACGGACGAAAACCGCCTCGAGGCTTAATTACGCAATTTTAAACCTTGATAGCATGGCATGCAAAACTACACAACCATGAAAATTTTAAGAAAAAGATGAGCGATATCAATTTTACATAGGATCCAATCAGTGACTAGGTACCCACATGCATAAACCTAAAGTAGTCAAATACTATTGAAATAAATTATACGTATACATTACTTTGATTCATTCCATCACAGAGCCAAAAAGAAACAACAGGTTGTGAAATAATAGTCCATTAACCAGCGCCTACTTTTTCTATCAATTAACTAGATACCAATCATTTTATATTAATGTTCATTAAATCATATAACTGCAATACAAAAGATCACAAGAAGTTTCAGAAATAGAATTCATCAGCTCACTTCACCATTTTCAAAAAATATTTACTTTGGAAAGCTAAATAATGAAAATATATGTGAGAACTCACTCCTAGAAGATCGTGCCAAAATTACAACAACAACAACGAAGTATCAAAGAAAAACAAGATATATAAACTCTATTGAGTGAAATATTGAGAACATATAAAGTAACCTAAAGGCCACTTTATTCATATACCAAAGGAACTTAAGCAGCTTGAGATATATGTTACTACTGGTCATCAACACCCCAGCCATCACAGCACTGCTACCGCCTCCCCTAGCACCCGAGTGAACAGTTTCAAAATCAGCACATCCTTCAATTGTGCTTTTATAGAAAATATTAAATTGATGATCAGTTGGTTGATATATTGATGTTATTTTCCAATTCTGAGGAAAATTTAAATTGAAGATCATTTGGTTGATATATTCTAATTATTTTTCATTTCTGCTACACCATCCAATGTAACCAAGCATTTCCAATATGACTTCAGTGGTCTAATAAGGCAAATGGCATTAAAGGTAGATGTAGCACTGCTCCAATCATCAACTTGCTAATCTAGGTGGTGTGTACAACAGGAATGATTACAAAATAATTATCCAATAATTTGAAATAAAATGCAAGGGAAAAAATAGCAAAATTTTAAAGTAGATTTGCTTTCTTAATCAACAGGGGTAGTTATAGAACTTAACACAATAAAACAGCGGCAGATTATATATAAGCCATAAAAGGAACTCGAAGGGATGGAAAAAACATTAAAAACTGCAATAAGCAATTCAGTAATTAGAATATGAACTATAAAAACAACCTATCAAACTATCTATTTAAAAGTATATTAGGGATTCTGCTTTGATACTGTCAGTTTTCTGTTATCTAAGTTTTGAATCAGAGCATATTCCATGCATTGCAATTAATATTCAGAACCGACTTAACATGAATGGAAATACTCACAAGTTTCACAAAAAGAGAAAAGGAAATACCTTCGCTATTGCCCAAAACTGAGCAAAATCAGCTACCCGCAGATTGCGGTCATCCACTAAACGAGACAAACATACCAGCAAGAAATGGGTCAGTTGTCAAACAATGCTGCACCAGTCGTTAGCTAAGATGAAGGCAGTGCACACTTCATATGCGCTGCATCTCACTTCTCTCAAAATCACACTAAAATAGTGAATGTGTTGAACAGAGAGACAGGTTAGAATTTTTGGGCAAGTCTCATTAAAACTTCACCTAACTGTCATTAAGTTTTTCAACTCCATCTAAGGTAAAGGACTTGTTTCCCTATGACATGCTCCAAAACATTTGAATATTTGCGCAACAACAATTGCCATCATATGTTTTTCAAAAAGGCTGTGCCTTATAGAAGATGAATCAATATCAATAACAAAATTTCAGTTAATAATAGACATAGATAATCTTAATAGAAATTCATGACTTCTTCTCCAAAGGAATAGCAGACATCTCAAAAGAATTCTTGTAATAAAATGTAAAGGAAAATTTAAAAAATAAATATTTAACCCTTTTGCTTGCTGATAAATAATAAAAGCACAGGAAGCATTAACAGCATACCAATTACAAACGTGAAAATCCCATCATCCATTGTCTTCTTGAATGCCTTCAACATGCTTGATCGATAAGCCTACATAAAAAGCATAGCAATCCACCAGTTGAAAAGTACGATCAATAATTTTTATAAATAGTGCATATATTTCTATAACTTCTAGAACCTTTTATAGCATATGATATTAATCAGATTAGGACAATAAAGCTGAGTAGCAGGCGATCAGTATAATATTAGAAGATAAACTAAAGCATGATTTTTATTCAGAGCCTTCCCTTGTTATGCCCCAAAATAAGGATTTTAAGTTATTTAACTCATAACATCATCTGCCAAAAAAATATGATGAAATCGAGCCCTGATGAACAAATTGTGTATAACTAATCCACTTGTGCACCTACGATAATGATATTCACGAGAAAGCATGACGCTCTATATGAAACTTCTTCAATATAGATGTTTTGTTGAAAATTTTAACCGCAGTGTTAAGAAAATGGCAGACATTATAAATAGCTCTTACTACAGTAACAAAATGTTGGCTGTAAAATGCTAGATGTCTAATTCCATGCACAACAAATGGCAAAAGATACACCAATAAGACAGATATTGGGATAAATGCAACATGCGAAGAAACCACCAAAAGCTCAATAGTACAAACATGATTACATTGGTGCAAAAAGGCATGCTAAAAAAGTATTAGAGTTAACACAATAATATCATTAATGGAATGGATGAAGAAAGAAGATTCATGGAGTCAGCCCATATTAGTTGGAGAGTAAGGCTCATGATGACTATCAAGTTTGTTTCTAGATGCTTGATTAGTCGAGCAGGTAGTCCACCTTCTAATGAATTAATAATCAAATAGATAAAAGAAATGTATTGAAAGTTTGCAGGCAGGGCTTCTAAAAAACAGCAAACATCTCAATATCTCTTTAGACTTCAAGGGAAAACAAATGATAAAAAACTAATACAGTTCAAAAAAATTAATTGACCTAGATAAATAAAGCAATAGAAATGATGGGAAATCAAAATCTAGACAAAAGTAATCCTTTTACAATAGGGAACAGGGAGAACGAAGAATAAATTTTGACAAAAAAAAACTACTAGACAACAAAGTACCCTTAGAAATTAAGATATGAAAATAGTTTTGATCGATGCATCTGGCCAAAGAAAAACATGAATAGAAATACACCATCTTCCATAATTTATCTCACTTCATCCAGACAATGACCTGGAATACAATTCTTAAGATCATGCAAGATTTCAAATATGGAATGAAAAAGTAGTAAAACACCGTTGAGAATAGCGTGGAAAAGAATAATTACGTAGTAACAAACTAAATGACAGGATTACCTCTTCCATTTCAGGCTCATAGCAATACTCGATCACTTTCTTGGTGATCTGCTTCTTGCTTCTGACAGGACCAGTTGATTTAAACCCCTCATTGTCTTCAACCTTCTAACAAGCACAATAACCGGATTAAAATTCATAGAGAAGTTATGCTAGCAAAATTAAAACAAAACACATAAAATACGATAAAAAATATTAACTGCAGGACACAAAAAAAATAAGAGATAGATCCTCTTGCCTTTTCAACTTCAATCATGAAGTAATCATCCATTGCATGAATTCGAGGTGCGCTTCCACCATTTTCAACCTCAATATCGCGTATTGCCTTTGCCAAGTAACTCTTTCCACTACCTACAGCATCATCATTGTCATACATTAG
This sequence comes from Dendrobium huoshanense, assembly GCA_016618105.1. NCBI lineage: Eukaryota > Viridiplantae > Streptophyta > Magnoliopsida > Asparagales > Orchidaceae > Dendrobium > Dendrobium huoshanense. The sequence continues at coordinate 2,089,691 of CM028351.1, read as the reverse complement.
AATATAGATCAAGAAATGATTGCTTCTCTTGATTAATGTAAATAGAGAGTACCAGCCCAAAAAAAAGGATTCTAAATTAGAATTTCAAACAAAGAAAGATGCAGTATCCTAAAAATAAAAAATAAAAGCCAAAACTGGATAAAAAGAAGATGCTCTAAAGCTTCATTTGTCTCACATCCTTAGTTGCGCACAAAAAAAGACTTCATTTTGTTCCTGTAAGAAGATGATTTCCTTTACGGTGTCCAATAATGCCCAATTTTTCTTCTAGGTTGAGATTGCCCCCATTATGCTATAGCAAACATAGGAATAATCCTTGATACATTCAGCAAATTAGGCTATGAACAATGAAAATTTCCCTCTTCAAGGAGAAAATTCAATGAATTGGATACAAGTTGTCTCTGGTGAAAGATGAGTTTTAATTTGAATTTAATTGCAGTCGATGATTTGGTGTTATCTAATATTTTGACGAAAGAATTTCTAATAATGTCCTTAATGAAAAATTCCTTATAGTTTTATTTTGTGAAGCCAGCTTGACTCGGAGTTGAATCAATAATGATTTGATGGTAAGTCAATTCATAATTTCCCTTCACCATTTATCAGCCATATTATATCATGGGATGACAGTCAAACATATTCACATGAAAGATCAAAGACAACAAAACCTGGAAGTCCTCGAAGGATTATCACAATACGATCAGGCCGCAATGTTCGATAGGGCTGCTTAAACAAGCGAGAAGCATCAACGTAGGCAGGTTTTTCTTTGAAAGACTGCTTCACTGGAAAAGAGGGCCTTCTTTCATCAAAATTTGATGAAGGCTGATGGATGAACGGTGAACCCTGCATCAAAATGGATTTTGTTGTCAAGCTCTGGTTTGTGATCTTTGATGATAGAATATAGGAATCTATGCTAACGCGATTACTAAGAAAAGTGGAGCTTGCTGTCAATGCAAAATCATAACCTGAGAGAAATTCAACAAAATAGGGAAGTGTAAACTCAAATGCAATCATTTGCACAGATGTGAAGGTACAATCAGCACAAAAAATGTAATACTTAAGCTAAAGGTAGACATTTGCTAGCCCAACAACATCACATTAAAATTACCATTTAATAACCTTAAAATCCAATGTTATATTTGAAACATATTAATATTTAGAATATGAGAGATTCAGAACATTTAGCCATTCAAATTCAATGAGACAGCTAAAAAAAAAGTTTGGGGAAGAAGGCATACAGCATATAGGGTTTTATACTAAAGGCAATTAAAAGCTGATGATCTAAAACAACCTATATTGTCTGCAAACCAAGGGCTTCATAAATGCCAAAAAAGAGTTCCCTTAAATTAACATCCCTTTCTCGCTTCTAACCAAAGTTGAGGCCATAAACATCGCACAAGCCAAATACAACAATTGTGTTGAAGAAAAAAATTTCTAAGAATTTTAAAACATCCTTGGTTCCATTGCAGACCTTAGTTATTCATCATCACAAACTTTCCTATCAAAATTCAACAGGAAACTACAGGAAAACCATTCCAAGTTAAATTAGTACATCAAAGAATGTGGCAACAAAATAGGAAAAATAATGACTCAGAGATGACTGCTTCTTTAAGAAAAAATACAAAACACGGCACTCCAAGAGATCACTTAAGGCAAAGCATTCTGTTAGGTTGTCCAAATGTACCATATAAAAGCTTTCCTTAGCCTATCAAACAAACAATTGACTGATTAAATATAATAAACCCCAACAACAATCTAGCACAAAATCAATGTTAAGTTTCTTCCTGGTTTCCACGATAGCAGATTTAAGAGGAAAGTTGGCTGCATTCAATCTTAATCTATGATGAAACAGTAGTCTCCCAAGGCATATAAATGAAACAGTTGGTTTCCAAAGCATCTAATTAATCAGGCAGAGGCATCCTAATAGCATTTTAGGTCAGAAAGGAAAGCCCATCAAATAAGAGATGCTGGTTACAATTCTTGAATCCCTTGGTATAAAAAATGTTTGTTGGAAGATCATATGGGAAAATTGACAGTAGTAAAGTAAATTGCCCATATATTGGAAAATTCACCCTTCACTGAGTTGAAGATTGTTGATGTGCTAACTGTTGGTTCTATCAGTGAATCGACATCAATCTAACAAACTCTGCAAGTAATTTCATTAACTAAAGGAGCAAACCAAGAAAACTATATTAATCAAAGCACCAGTTAACAATACCTCAATACCAAACCCTTTGGATGCCTGCACAGGATGATCACTATAGAGCTCTCCCTGGGGCAAAGACTGAGAGCCATATACTGAAAGCAGCCTCTTAGCTGAAGTGTTCACTCGAACAGGGCTTACAACAGAATTCGTTGCTGATACAGAGGATGTCACTTGGAGACTTGATAGAGATGCCTCAGTCTGTATTGGAAAAAGAGGCTGTGCTGGAATAGGAGGATGAACTTGAGACGTATGTCCATGATCTGGTATGGATGTACCCGTCACATGGTTAGCAACGGGAAAAAGAGGCTGTGGTGGAATAGGGGGATAAGCTCGAGAAGTATGCCCTTGCTCTGGCATGGACGTACCCATCACATGGTTTATGTACGCCGCTGCAGGTGTATCGCCTGCTTGTTTACTAGTGTGAGGGCCCAATTGCTCCACAGCAGGATAAGTCGGTAGATCCAAGGGTTTTTGAATTTCACCTGGAATTGGACGCCAGTCGTCTAAGCAATTTCTCATCATCTCACCCTTCTGTTTATAAAACTCATATTTGCTTTCCATGTGATTTTGAGTGGCATGCTCTTGTTGATAAGAAGCCGTGAGATTATCATCGGTATGAAGGTGTGAAGGTTGCTTTGGCAAAAGAGGATAGCAGCTCGGCATAGGATGAGCCTGCTGCTGATCATGGAAGTTTCCAACTCGTAAAGTGCTGTAATCATTCGTAGAATAAGGAGTCTGCTGCTGATCATGGAAGTTTCCAACTCGTGAAGTGTTATCATCATTAGTGGAATAAGAGCCCGGCCTCCACGAATCCTTTCGAAAATACTCCACTGGCAAAGCATCATCAGATCCACCAAACCGAGGTGCGTGCAAATTTCTATCTAGCTGAGCACTTGGCCCGTACGAGTAGCCGCCCCCAATTTGTGAATCAAACGGCCCTCTTCTATCAGATACAAACTCCATCCGTTCAAAATCCCTCCTATCTTCCCTATCCAAGTTAAAGATCGGCTGATTCGGGTATGCTTCGTAACCCTTAGCATGGTGGAAACGATCATCCCGAGGGTAAATCTCAGATTCCGATAACCCATGATTAATTCCACTACTACCGAAATGCTTCTGCAAGACATCCTGACCATCCCCATCCATGCGGTAATCGCTATTATTATTCCAATGACTTACATTATGCACTTGCGTGGTACCTTCCCTCCCATGATCGCGAATCAGATTCAGCCTCCGCTCATCATCCATCGAAAAAGCACGATTTAAAGGTTGGAAGGGAGGGAAAACTCCGACCTCCGCATCTTCCACCCGCATCCTCTTCGAAAAACTCTCCCGATCAACCACCTCTCCACGGATAAAAAGTGGTTGGTGAGACGGCGGCCCTAAAAACGCCGTTCCACTCGATGGGGATGGTATGTAGAAGGGTCGGTCAAAGAGCGGTGGACGGAAATCGGAGGATCGGAAGCGGAAGTTATCGCCGGCGAAGGCGGGAGGCGAAGGGCAGAAGGGGTAGTGGGGAATAGAGCAGGCTGGGCAGAGTTGGCAGTCATCGTGGATCGGCCGGAAGCGCCAATAATCGTCCATGGGAATCAAGATCTAGGGTTTAGGTCGCGATGATCTCTGGTGGTGGTACGTCGAAGCTGCTTCCGTCGTTGTAGACGATTGATCCAGTAGCGGCTGGGCTTTTATCGTGTTTGATGGGGGCCTGAAGCTCGCTAACTAGTTCGATTGGGCTTGGTTGCTATGTTGTTTGGTTCAAGCTTCAAACTAGCATTCATATATATGATTTATTTTTTTAGAAGTCTAATAAATAATTTTCTTTCCATTTTTTTTTAGTTCTATTGGGCTTGGTTGCTAAGTTGTTTGGTAACTAATAATTTTTAATAATTTAAAGGTCATTTATGATCATATTTTCTTTCTTTTTTTTTTTAATTTGATATTATTGGATTCAAATTTAAAAATGGTGACAGCCGATCTTACTGGCATACAAATTATGTGAGGGATAACCTAAATCTATGTAAAAATTGAGAAAAATAGTTGATGGAATATTTATTAAGAAAATGCTCAAGGAGTTCAAAATCTCACTTAGTCAAAACAATGCGAAAAAAAATTCAAGGGCAACAAGATTTGCTATATTAAAAAAAAATAAAAATACATTGACTTAAATGGCTTAGTAAAGTTTGCTCTAGATATGTGTCGCACTCATGACAGGCTGAAGGGGTCAGTGCTGAATGGCCTTGAATGGTCAAGCTTTGAGGTGAGTTTAGTGCCAGGTAGAGTTAGACAAAGAGGCTTAGGCAAGTCCATCGGCAAGCACTGAGAAGACGAGGTCCTATAACTAGTAGGTTTGTTGATGCTGACGATTTATTTTGAAGGCCTCATATTACCTTAAGAAGAGAGAGAGGCGAGTGATTAGTCATTGTGGGAAAGGAATGATCCAGTTAAGATGGTTATGATAAGATGAGCTGAGGGTCCCTTGAGTAGGTGTTTTCTTATAATTGAGCTTTGTGTGCATAAATGAGAGTACCCACTATGCATGATATCTCATAATCATGGTAATTGTGTCTTGCTTGGCAGGTGTCGAGTAGCTTACTTTGTTAGAAGTTTAAACAACAGCCTCAACAAGGGACGAAGTCTCTCAATAATCCCCGACAAGTAGCACACTTTAATCATTTAGGTGTGTTTTCCTGCACATTCCAAGTGAGTAGTGTAATGATCGCTTATGCAATAGTTAAATTAGGTGTAGTAACTTGATTTGAAACTTGGTAGGAAATTTCACATTTATTTAGTAATTACAAAAATTGTAATTCCAAATTTCTCCCTTAGGGCACTAGTACATTGTAATGTTAGAGTTGCGGTGTTGAGTGCCAAAAGATAGCGATGGTGCTTTAGTGTCATGCCACAATATCTAATTTAAAAATAATTATATATTTTATCTTTTAATAATGACAATCAAAACCATCTAATTTCTTTCAATAATAAAATACATTAGAATTAAATCTATTGATCAAAACATCAATATACATATGAGTTCATTATCCAAAAATCATATATGAGTCATACAAATACAACATACTATTTGCCAACTTTTGAGCTCAAAAGAATAACTAAAAGACAAAATAACGTTGAAACATGAAAAATCTAATATATGATCACCCTCACACCCTCGAACTTCTTATCTGACCTAAAATCATTAAACCACATATATTGAGATTATAAAGCCCATCAGATCACTAGAATCTTGCTACTGAAATCAAAACACGAAAAAATAATAGTATACATGAAATCATTCAGATCATAACATTATCAATCAATATGATCATGAATTTGTGCAAGTGCAAAAATAATAAAATGCATGCGATAACAAAAAATCCTATAAGACAATGCAATACAAATATCCAAAATTGTAAGATTGTAAACCATCATACTTAAATCAAACATCATAGCAGTATCAATCAAACAGTAAGGAAATCGTATAAATCAATACTGTTGAAGTATCTGTGAAAACTATCAAAAATCTAGGGCAATGCAATATTATCAAGGAATCGATTAAGGGTACACATGATGTTCAGTATTTATGTATTAATTTAAAGTAAGTATTTTAATCATATGTTCAATAACAATGATTTGATATTTTTCCAATAAGTATTTTTAGTTCTATATTCAAGCAACTTTAAATAATCAGAGTCGTCATTTTTGCCCGTCGGCACAGTAATCACTCACCATAGTAATCATTCATTATAACTCACAATTAGTAAATCACATGAATCGGTAAATAATATCACTACAAACTATAGTATTTCAAAGAAAGTTCGTCGTCCCACCAACTTGTACATGTATAAATCAGTCTCCAGTCAACTCAGCAATAAAATCAATTATTATTGTTTTTATTCACATAATATTGCAAAAGTTATAACAACCAGCTATTACTCATTCGCATGCTCGTATTCATTTACAATACTTGCATTAACAATATAATCGTATCAAAATACAAAAAATTATTATACATCTAATTCATATTCAAATCATACAAAATGCAACAATTAATATATTGATCGATGAAAATATAAAATCATTTAGTCATAATGATCAAAATATTCAGTATTATAATAAACCAAAAGTTATGCGATGGAAGTTCATTAAATTAGAACAAAATGCAATAAATACCAATTTAAATAGAGGAATAAACCTGAGAATTATTTTTTAAAAAACAGAAATAGGATATAAGTCATCTACAGTGATCATAATAATCTTCTGCAACTGTTCGATGGAGAAAAAAAGCCCATGGAGAGGAATGAAATCGTAGACGGCTCGGGACGAAGAGCCTGAAGATGAAGGAAGGCATGAATCGCGTTATGGGAGGGAATTTTCATGTGTTTTTCACCTTTTAGCGCACTCTATTTAAATTTTCACTCGTTTGATCTCCATCAGATAGGTGTTGTCCAAGCAAAATAAGAATCAGACAATTCTTCTAAAACTCGCCAGTTCAAAGGTTTTCCGGTTCAACTGGGAAAACACCAATTTTTATTTAGTTTTTGTATTAAAAGGTTATAATGAAAGAACCAGGTCGATCATCGGACCAGTCACTAGTTGAACTGGCCAGTCCGATACGAATTTTAAAACCTTGATTAAAATATTGTAGAGCCATTGCTAAAAAAATTTAGATTTTTCAAATAAATCAACTTAAGAACTCTGGGTTGTTACAACTAGTTAAGGGCACTGTGGAACCAAGTTCTTTGTTTGTAACTCAAAAATTTTTTAGTGCTCTACCCTAACATCCTCGAAGTTGTCAACTACTCCACCTTGTGCCATTGTTCTCGTGATGCATGTTGAGAGTACAATAAATACTGCAAGGCTTAGTTTTAATTTCTAATTGTTGAAAATAATGACTCACTCCAACAATATAAAAATCCTAACGAGAGACTATAAAAAATCTTAATTAAGAGTTAACATAAAAATTTATAATAGAAGCTATAAAAGCTTTTAATGGGGACTGGTCATTAATATTGATACATCCTCAAAATATTACCTTGATCGAGCACGAATCTCAAAAAAAATTCAAGCTGTAAACTTTCAAAATTAAATTTGGGATCATTCGAACTCTGATTTCAGCAAACTTACAATCAAACTAAAGGTATCGAGAAAACGAACCCATCGACACCAAATTCGACTCAATCCGAGCCCAAAATGATTTCCAAAAGTGATATGCTTATAGTCGAATCGAGTGGTTCGATGAGCCAAATCTAATGAGACCAAGATCATAAAACTCTGACTTCACTAATACTTTCAAATGTCTAGCGAAAGGTCCACAATCAAGGGATTCAACATCGGTCGTCCATCCAAACCACTACCCATTTACCCTTGATCTTCCTCCTATTTATAGGCCATACCACCCTAGAAAATCTATAAATAGACTCCTCCTTTCACTTGAAAAGGGACCCTAAGCCTAAGAGAGCAATAGAGAGATCGAAGATCACTCTTTCCCCGTAGTTTATGTTTGACTACCATCTAAGGCCCAGATTTCTGTCGGTGTTGACCTCGATTTTGCCCAGAATTGGGCTTGGAGAGTTGACTTGGTCAAATTGACCGGACTAGACCCCAAGACCCTCCCCAATAGGTTCAGTAAGTCAAACTAAGTCTGTTGAGCCCGAGCCTAGGCATTGGGTCAACCTGGTTGACCAGGTCAACCTGGGTTGACCCAAGTTGACCTATAGAGCTCAAATCAATTTTTAATTAATTTCAAACCCTTTCATGGCTTGATCCGCATCCTCCTTGACCTAATTGACTTGTTTGACCAAGTCAAACCCTGACTTGGTCAAACCAAGTCATAATTTGGTCAAAATCACCTATTTATTTGGATTTAAGAGCCTAATCAATGCCATTAAAGCCTCCCCTTGATTTCAAATTGAAACCACGGCCTAAACCGACCTATTTCCCTCCTAATTTTGTTTTGATTCGATCCTGGCCGTTGGTATTAGGTTTAGGAGCCTTAAATAACGAAAATCAAGTCCAATTAGAGATCTTTTGACAATTGCTCTTGCTCCAAACCTCCTGAGGCCTTGAGGTTTTCTGTGATAGCTCCCACATACTTCCTCTACTTTCTCAAACCAAATCCCGACGTCTAGACCCCGCCGGCGGCGATCCTCCGGCGAACCCGAGACGTTTCGCGTTCCAGGACAAATCCCGGACGATCTAGCACGCTTTGGATCTCGACGTCAACTAGGAAGTTGTTCTATACGAGTCCACGAGTCCAACAAGCCCAAGATCTCCCGAATCCACCGTGTGGATTGAGGTAAAACCTAAACCCTAGTTAGAACACTTAGGGTTAATTAGCATCGTTATTAGTGCGTTTTAATTCAAATAAAATATTCCCCAATGATGCTCTTCATACATACTACCTGTGTTTAAAATTTCATGCGATTTGATCCATTAGATTGAGAGAACGAGAGGATTATTGTTTCAGACCTTCGGTTTTGCCCTAACCCGAGCGGTCATTCTTCCGGACAGTTGATCGCGCGATCAACGGCTCCGATCGAGCCATACCGCGGTCTCGTGTGACCGCGTGATCTCGTCTGCCGCACGGCACGTCGTGCGGCTCGATCAGAGCCGTCCGATCGTTTCCACGCGAGATCGGACGGCCATAAGCCACGATCTACGTGGATAAGTGGCCGCGGGATCTGTGCGCCGCCTTTCCAATCATTTGCGATGATTGCGCGGCGGCGCAATCATCGCAAATGATTACCCGCGGTTACGGGAGCAAGTCGGAGCCCGCCACGTGGCAGCCGACGATTATTTTAATATTTTTCTTTTAAAAAAGCTATTTTAACTTCAAAAATTCGTAGAAAATCCGTTTTTCGTCCAATTTTCGCGTACAATACCTCGTTGGATTCGTATCGTCGTCCTCTACATGATAAAAATTTTTTTTTATAAAAATGACTTATAGATTTTAATTTATTTTAAAAATAGTAAAGAGTACTATTTAAAAAAATACTATTTTGATTATTTTATTATTATATTATTATAAAATTATTATCTTTAATTATAAAATTAATAATTATATCATAATCGAACTGTTTCTTATTGTTTTGTGTTTATTTATTATTATTATTACTATTATCATATTTATTTAAATATAAAAATGTATTTTTAATAATTAAATATTATTTTAACTACTTTAATTAGTTAAATTAGTGAAAATATTACTAATAGTTAAAATATTGCTATTATTGTATATTTTAAATTATTTTAAGTCTCATAAATATTAAAGTATTATTTTATACTATTTCTAATAATTAGTTTTAAATATTATTTTTATTAAATTGTTTTTTTTTAACTATTTATTGTGTTTAAACTTCAAAAATTCATAACTTCTTCGTTTTAAGCCCGATTTTAACGCACAACGACTTGTTTTGAGCGTATTTGGATTATGCACATTCTGGAATTGGTTTTATTTGAAATTTTGGGGTCTGTGTGTAGTCATTTGCAAAACAGCCAGCTGCCTTTTTTTTAAAAAAATTAACTAATTATTCCTCTTTAACTTTGAAATTACATAACTTTGTCGTTTTAAGTCCGCTGTCGACGCACAGCATCTTGTTTTGGATGTACTCTGAATTCTGCATATTTTAAAACTATTTCCAGATGAAAATTTTGTCTATCTCCTGTTATTTTAAAAACAGCAAAACTACACTATTTTAAAACATTATTTTATTATGTTTTAACTTCGGAAATTCATATCTTCGCCGTTTTAAGTCGGATTTTGACGTGTAACCCATTGATCTTTTCAGAAAAGTGCGTATTTTAATTTGGAACCATTTCCAGCCCCTTGATTTTGGCTGTCTTGACTTTTTTTTTTATCCTATGATTCGGTTATTTTAATATTATTTAAATTAATTATCATACTAATTATTTTTAAACTAAAAATTATTTTCAAACTATTTTGAAACCTCGATTGGGTGGTCAGCGGGTTTCCCTATACTTATGTATTATGAATTGAATTATTTTCAATTATTTTATTTTCCAAAAATATATTTATATCTATAAGTACTTTTAAATTATTTTAAAACTACTTATACCTAAATTCTAACTTTGGGAGACCCGCTATCGCATGAAATTTTAGACATAGGTTCTATGAATGAAGAGCAATTATGGGGGAGTGGATTAGTTGGTGATTGAGTTCCAATCATTCACTAATCCCTTCGTTAGGTGTCTGTTCTTTAATTTTTCGTAGATTGCATGTGTAGGTCGCACCACGAGCACTTAGTTTAGGCTCTCCTAGATCTAAGGACATGGTGTGTTTATTTCATTACTGTACTCCCATGCATCTATTATCCCGAGGGTTAGTGTAAACATCACTTTAAACTCCTACAACGTAGTGACACCCTAAGGACAAAAATTAAGGACTTGTCTAGCGAACTTAGAAGTTTTCTAGGGGCTAGGATAGATCCCAGAACGACATGAAAACTTCAACACTTAAACTTAGTGACATCATAAGTCTTTCATAATTTTCTGGAAATTTCTAGGAGCTTTTAGAGCCGTTAATTAACCAACCATAATTAATCTGTTAAATAAGGCCCCGAGACCTTCCGAAAAATGCAATAATTACATATTAGGTCAGAAAATTACCCATAATACCTCAAATTGACCAGAATATGACCCTCGACCTTAGATAAATAGGACTCCCTAGTTTGACTTCAGGTTGACTCCTAATTTGACCATAGGTGGAAATCACCATTTTGCCCCTAATAAATTATTAAAAATTATTAAAAATTCCAAATTTTCTCCAAACACTAGAGAACACTTTCTTGGATCATCCCTGATCTTTGGGAGTGATTCCAATCAGTTTGGAGCTTGTTTGGAACAAAACAGTAAAAAAGGCCCTTTGTTAGAAAATTTAGAAAATTCCCTAAATACCCCAATCTTAGAAAATTCATAACTAATTGTAGAAAATTCCAAATTAGGCAAACTCACTTGCATTAGACTCAAATTAGGGCCTAGTATTTATTGAAAATATTAGGTTTCCAAAAAATGGCCCAGATTAGAAAGTCAATCTTTTGGTCAACCGTAGTTCATTCAGGGCCCGAAACTTAGAAAATTCGTAACTTTGCCTAGAGAACTCTGATTTCAGCCTACTACCTGTCTAACTATTCGTATTAAGGTCTAGTATTTTTCTAAGGTGATAGGAGACCCAGACTTAGACTCTTTCCCATAGTGACTTTTTGGACCCTTAGCCTAGTTCCTAGGAGGACCCGAAACTTTCTAAAATTAGCTAATACAATTTAAACTTCAAATATGAATACCCTAAGCTCTTAAAACTGATCAACAAATTGAAATGATTAAAAAATGAATCTAATTCACTAATATTTGAATTTCAATTAAAACATCCTTTTCAAACTTCTAACATACATGAACTCTAGATAATTTCAACTAACTACCCATCTTAGGGTCTGTCCAAACCACACTAACCTTACACACACATAGAATGGTTTGCTAGGGCACCACTTCTAGATCTAGGTTAGGCCGCTGGGTTTTATTTTCTGTTGTGTGCCGGAGCTTTTCGTAGTTTTCACTGCATGCTGTTTGAAAATTGAATTGCTGTGTTTGCTTATTTTTCCTGCACTCTGTGATGTGATGGGCGCTAGATTTACCCCTAGGTTAGGAATGTCATATATATATATATATATATACTGTTCTTCTATGCAGGTGGCCATGCTCAAGCTAATAAAAGGGAGGCACCGTTATGATTTCTAATGTTGTCTTATGCAGGTGCTTGCTCAGCCCCCCTGATATAATGAGGGCTAAAATCATTAAATAATTATAATTGCTACAAATGGAGCTGCTTAGCCCTCAGAGCATGGCTTGGCACAGGGTCAATGATGTTAGCATTATATATATATATATATATATATATATATATATATATATATATATATATATATATATATATATATATATATATATATGAACTGCTTGGGGTTTTTATTAGGATAACCATGCAGGTCCTTTTAGATTTTTCTGCTTTTCAATTAATGTAATATTTGTAATAATTGTTAAGAGTTGTGAAAACAACTTCGAGTTGGGATATTCTTATCCAACTCGGATTCCAAAAGAAGAAGGCATCCCTAAGGGGAGAGTCTTCTTCCATTTGGAAGATCGAGTTGGATGGCTTTAGATATCTAAAGAGAAAAGGCAATACACCCCATGTTGGGGAGAATTGTCTCTTCGTTTGGATATTCAAGCCACGACGGATCCAAGGAGTCCAAGGAAGAGTGATCCAAGGAGTCCAAGGAGAGGATACCCAGGAGACTGAAGATATTGAAGATTTGAAGACCCAATATCCCACTCAAAGTTGTTGGCATCTGTCATAGGCTTAAAAATCCGGGTTGTTGGCAGTGGTGCCCGGCCACTTTACTTTTCTGCATACCCTGGGTTGTAATTAAAGGGCAGTTGGCCTATGAACATTTACTAGATTAGTTTGATTTATATTGATGTGTTTACCTGGTTGCGCAGTAGAAATCGCATGCTTTTCTTAGGTTTCTTTCTTGCATGTCGCTTTTGTTTTCGCCTGGATTTTCGTTAGGCTCTCTAAGGACTATAAAATTTTTCTATTCATAACCAACTCCTAAAATTTTAAGCTTTAAACAACATAGAAACTTAACGAACCTAGGGAACTGCCGGAACCGTCCGGGGTCGCATGCATATTATTGCATTTCTTCTTTTCCTTGTTATAAGACATCTCCCTGTCTGCGGGTCGAGTCCGGATAATCTGGCCTATAAGGATGAAGTGCCGGACCTAGGAAGACTCAGTCTTTTCAAAAAATTATTTTCTATAAGCCTGTTTTTAAAGTTCTATAACATTCATGAGCTGACAATTCAACTAGCATGCATTGCATTAGCAACCAACTAATTAAAATTTAATTGCATTAGCTAGGGGCATTCACCCAACATAAGTCCAGGACCACTTAGGAAATTCTCTAGATGTCAGTCCTACTTCCAATAACTGTACCACCCACCCATCTTTCATAATTGACTTGACAGCATGGTTTTAAATTGATTAGGTGGTTAGCTGGCTCCCCCAATCCAGGCCGGGATAAGTCCAGATCTTTGCATCGCATTAGCTAGGACACTGGTCTTAGTGTGTGTCGAACACTAAGTCCAACCTAGATTTAGGATTTGAGGCTACTACATTCGGTCTCGTAGTAGGCCTTAAATAGTAGGTAGGTCCCTTCTTTTCAGGGACCCTAAATCCTACTTATCCGCGTTACAGGATGACGCCACCTCCATCCTTCTCTCATGTATGTGATTGAGTGCTTGAACTTTCTTTTTCCAGTTTCTCTCTAGTGCCCTAGAGCCTCCGAATGCTGATATGAGCCACGCATGTCGATTCAGCCCTTCGGACCTTTCTTCCCTTTGAGTAGGATTTCCTAGTCTATACTCTTGTGTCGATCCCATTTTAGGAAAGGATAATGTATAATCCTTAATCGAGAGTTTTCTCAGGCTCCGGCCTGGGATGTAATTAACCACGGGGGCTTGCGCCCGTGGGAAACTCGGTCCCACATCTACTAAACCCCATTCGAGCTCTTTCATCGGATGGGGGAAACCCGTGATTTGGTCATGTATATTACTACCCATCGAGGTGTGTTGGCGATAACCTCTATCCTCAATGGTCAGTCGTATGCACGATCCAATCTGTCCCTTCCAATCGGCCCGTTCGCGCGGTGCTCTTTCGGAGGTCCACAGTCGGACCACCACCTGAGACCCGAAGCTCTGCCGGACCACCACCCGAGGCCCGAACTTCTGCCGGACCACCACCTGACACTCGAACTTCTACCATACAACCACCTGACGCCTAACTTCTGCTAGACCGCCATCTGAGGCCCTGACTTCTGTCAGACCATCACCTGAGGCCCGAACTTTTATCGGACCACCACCTTAGGCCCAGACTTCTGCAAGACCAGCACTTGATGTTTGAGCTTCTGTCGGACCACCACCTGACGCGCGGAGTTCTCCCGGACCACCACCTGAGGCCCAAACTTCTACCAGACCATCACCTGTGGCTTGAACTTTTGCCTGACCACCACCTGAGGCCTGAAGTTCTGTCGGACCACCACCTGAGGTCCAAAGTTCCACCGGACCACCACTTGAGGCCCGAAGTTCTGCCAGACCACCACCTGAGGCTCAGACTTCTGCTGGACCACCACTTGAGGCCTGGAGTTCTGCCAGGTCACCATCTAAGGCCCGGAGTTTTGTCGAACCACCACATGGGCCCCGGACTTCTGTCGGACCATCACCTGAGGCCCCGAAGTTCTGTCAGACCACCACCTAATGCAAGCGTTTCACCGGGCCACTACATAACATCAGAGCTCTATCTGACTACGGCCCGACGCTAAATTTCTGCCAACCACCACAAAACTACCAACTAACGCCCAAATTTCTCAATAAGGTCGGACTTCCGTCAGACCACCAAGTGACACCGAACTTTCATCCCCGTTTGTCTCTTGATTTCAACCATACGATTAATATTTGTAATCTGATCATCCCTAGGGATGAGTTAGCCCACTATAATCTACCCAAACACTATTGGAATCATTTTAATTGAGCAATACCACGTGGATTTTCCCCTTTCTAGGGCTTTCCACATTAAAACTCTTGTGTTCTTTGTATGTAAGTTAGATATCCTTACAACGCTAAGACGCAATATTATAACTTTATCGCCGTATATATTCTAGCCCGCAATAAATATCAACAATATTTTTTTTTAAAGATAAACCTATATAATCTCAACATATAAAACATCCCATAATTACAAATAAATAAAGAAGAAAATTACATAAGAAGATGGAAGATATAAGCCCTCTTAACAAATTAAAAAGAAAGAAAAACCACCACCAACATCTTATTCTGCATTTCTAACTTTCATCTTCAAAGCATGTAATTGTGTTTTTTTTTTTTCCGAGTAATTCATACAAATAGAGTGGCATTTTGTATGTATTTCATATGACATGCATTCTTTGTCTGCATCTCCTCTAATGTTTAATGGACTTCACTGAACCTCATTGAACCACATAAATTTGGAGAAATTATTCCATGCGGAGGCCGAATGCAGCTCTACATCCATAAGCGAATCAGGTGCAGCCACGTCAGTGATACCGAGCCACGGTACACACCGAAGAGGTGTCATGGGGTATTCTAGTTGATCTCTGGACGATGTTCGACGTCTACACAGAATAATTCTTTGGCACTCATTTCAGTTGTTATCCACCATAACAAGCTGTGGCTATGCTCTCACATCTCCATATATGGAGAAATTATTCTATGTGGAGGCCGCACGCAGAACGCTATTCTAAGACCAACCATAATGCGCCACGTCAGCGGTACCGAGCCGCGGTATCGAGCAGTACCCAACAACGATACCGAACGAATATGTGATATAGTACATTCTGATTGATCTCTGAATGATATTTGATGTCCTCACAGAATAATTAATCCCATATCTGAGACAACACTCCGGTAAACTCATGACTGTGTCAATTGAGAATTTTGAGAGTACTTGTTTAATTATCATCCGATGATGGAGAGATTAGGAGTGTCATGCAGATATCAGTATTCCAACACCTCATTGATTTAGCACCTATTAATACTCCTGTTTCACTTGATCATCAGATAATCACATAGCTCTAAATGACGTACAAACATGGATTACTCTTTTTTTTTTTTTATCATTCATGAAATCAACAGGAAAAACTTGAGCGGCAGAGTTACTTTCACACAAAAAAAGGTAAATTGTTCCCGCTTGGAAAGCCCGCGGGACAAAGTTATCGTCGTTACCAGTTACCACTGAATAAGAGGGAACTTTTCGTCATTTCACGCTCTGCGTACAGCAGCAGAAGCCACAGAAACTGCAGCACAAGAAGACCACAGATGCTCCCCCTCCCCTTATAGCCCCTTCGAGCCATCCCCAACCCCGAGGAAGCGGGGAGAGGTAGGATAGATACATAGATAGAGAAATAAGCTTTCTTGTTGAAATCTGTGGAAGCCACACTGTTTAATCACTTGCAAAGCTTGGACTTTGTTATACACTTATACTCTGTTTGTCGCTCAAAACTATTCTTCTCCTGAGCGAGCGAGGGATGGGATTGGGTTCTTCCTTCAAAGAGGGATTTTGTCATGCCTCTGTAATCATGGCTACAAGCTTCTTCCGCCATAAGATGTGAAAATGAATAGGAGGGAAGAAGAAGAAAGAGAAGAAGCCATGGCTTTCTGAGCTCGTCTCGGTTTGAGAGCTTTTGAAGGAGAAAAAAAGGGATCTTTTCACCTTTTGGTGGAGCTTAATCTAGAAAAGTTGAAGAGAGTGGAGATGTCGGGGAGAAGAATTCACGGCGGTTCAAATGTTGCTGTTTTGCTGCAGAAAGAAGGGGTGTCCCCTGAGACCATTGAGGCCTTGCTTGGTACGAGCTCTGGTGGATTCCAAGGTAAAGCGTTCATCTTTTCTTTCGGGAGAAAATTGAGCTTCTATGATTGTTGCTTTCTTCAAAATTTTGTCTCCTTGAATGAGCTTTTTGTTAGCTTTCTAATACGTAAGGTTGAAGACAGTGAAGTTTTTTTTTTTTTTTTTTTTAAAGTTTATCTGAGTTAATCTCAGCGATTTCTGCTAAATTCATCTTCTTTTTGTAATTTGCGAGTTTCTCTTCACAACTAATTCTGCTTTATGGTTCAGCAAGTTCTTTCCTGATCCTTGATTGATGATTCCAGCCGTTGTTATACAGATTTTTTTTAAAGGAGAAGCACTGAAGCGAAAATTATCAGAAATTAGTAGCTTAATGATTTCAAGCGTGAGCTGGTGGTGAGGAACAAAAGCTTTTAATTACTAAGCCACGCCTCGTTTCTCATAAAGATAAAATTTTGCATCAGGCTGTGTTCCCATAAGCATTCTTAATTTGAATATGTCTTATGTTCTTCAATTTGATGGATGATTTTGATTGATTCAGACTTGCATATGGTAAACAGTTGCTCTTATTGCAATCTGTCTCTGATCAAATGCCCCATGAGAAAAATTCAAGACATTAAACCACAAGAAGGTGATTACTGTTAGCTTCTTGTCTCAATAGCTATTTTTGAGGATTTGAGCTCATGTAGCTTGGATCTTCAAAATCCGAGCTCTAGAGAGAGAAAAATATAAGTAGGATACTCACATACTTGAAAGCCTATAATCTACCTGAGGACTCTTCCTTAGCATACATATAGCGTCCTAGACTCATTCTACTACTTTCTTGCATTCATCCATAACTTGAGTTTTCCTTTCTTATCTATATCTAGAGTAATCTAATAGTTGCGATCTAATGAATCGTTTGCCACGGCTTTCTTACTACTTCTTAAAGCAGCTTTTTAGT
Source organism: Dendrobium huoshanense (assembly GCA_016618105.1). Classification (NCBI taxonomy): domain Eukaryota; kingdom Viridiplantae; phylum Streptophyta; class Magnoliopsida; order Asparagales; family Orchidaceae; genus Dendrobium; species Dendrobium huoshanense. The sequence continues at coordinate 2,072,105 of CM028351.1, read as the reverse complement.
ATATAAATTAAAATTTTTGATTAAAAAGCTGTTTTAAGAAGCAATAATAAAGTCGTCCCAAACGAAACCTTAGACTCAAATATTCATCCATCTTTCAAAAATTATGTTATGTGATTGTAGAACCATGTTTAAGGCCTGATTCTTTTATCAACAAGTATGCTGACTTGACAAAAATTTACCTGCAAGCTTTTAGTTGTGATGTGAACCTTTTATGGTTCTGCTTTCTTTCTGGCCTAAAGGTTCTTCCTTGATAATATATGATGATTGTTTCAGCTTCAGGTGCCATGGTGAATTTTGAAGACGTCTGTACAAACGCAGCCAACCAGGCTTACTACCGTCAGCTAGACATGGAACAGGTTGGTGATGAAGAACTAGAGGAGTACCTCCATCAACCAGAGAAGAAAAGGCGGCTTGCTGTCGAACAAGTAAAATTTTTAGAGAAAATATTTGAGCTCGATAACAAGCTTGATCCAGAACGAAAAATACAGCTCGCAAAGGAGCTTGGCCTGCAGCCAAGGCAGGTTGCAATATGGTTTCAGAACCGCCGCGCCCGGTGGAAGACTAAGCAGCTGGAGAAGGATTATGAGGCTCTGAAAGCAAACTACAATTCTCTCAAAGCTGATTATGAGAGCCTCCTCAAGGAGAAAGAGAAGCTGCAATCTGAGGTATAAAAAATTCATCAATAAGCCTTTATTCCTTGTCTATGAGTCATAATGCATTTTCTTGTTTGTTAATCTATATTTGTGCTTATGTTCTTCCTTGCAAACTAAATCCAAATTGGTTTACAGGGTGAGAAGTTGGCTTAGGATATTTTGAGCTGATTTTAACTAGTACATTTCTTTGTTAAAGCTCATTTGGTTGCTTGTGAATAGAAACATATTTTAGAAAATAATTATTTTGTTTTCATTCATTTTGACTGTGAAAATGAAAATTTGATGAAGATTCGTGATGTTTAAAATCACTATAAGTGCTTAACTCCATCAAATTTAATGATGAATTTAACAAATTTCATTATGTTAAAATATTATTTCCAACTTCAAGAAACGAAATGAGCCCTTGGTTCCAAGACAATTTTCTTTTTGGTAAAGATTGAATCTTTGTTGTTTTGTAAAAAAAATAATTGTTTACAACTACTACCTTGATTGTAATCTTGTAAAAGAGAAATGGATGTCTTGCAACTTGTCAAAATGCCCATGGCTAAGAGCAAAAAAATCTTAAACTTTGTTTATATTTTTGTTTCGATTGAAGAAAAACAAGAAAAGTTGATCCAGTAGAAACAATGATTCCTAGGATTCGTTTGGAACGACTTTCTTACTGATTCTTAAAGCAGCTTTCTAGTTCAAAAATTAAAATTTTGAATTAGAAATTTGAGCAGAAAGAAAGCCGTCCCAAACGAAGACTTATTTATTTGCAACTGTGTCAAACATGCATCTCTTTTATCATTCCTTCATTGGTTTCCAGTGCAAACATATATGCATAGTGGTTTAATGTTAGGCAATACAATAATAAATCTCTCCAACTTTACTCCCATAGGCAACTCATCTCACAAACAAGCTTCTTCTCAAAGAGAACACCAAAGATTCTATGAAACTGGAAGAATGGGCACCTCCATTACCAAAATCAGATATAGATTCAACATTCCAAACGACAAACTCCGACATATCACCAATTTTAAGATTAAAACAAGAAGATCTAAGCTCAGTCAATAGCGTCGTCATCGACTCTGAAAGCCCTCATTGCGCCGAACAAGTCGGCCGGTCTACACTTTTGGAACCTGCAGTTTCTTCCAATGTTTTGGAACCAGATCAATCTGATATCTCGCACACTGGGGAAGATGAAGAGGTTAAAGATTGCCATTTTCTAAAGCTTGAAGATAGTTCAAATGACTATGGATTTCCAGCAGATGATCATGCTTTCTTGTTCTGGCCATATTGAAGAGAACTATTGTGTGATTATATGTATGCTTCTGTATTATGTAATGCTTTTCTATGTTATGGTGTGAGGAATATTTAGTGTCCATAAAAGCCATTCAGGCTTCTACAAAGTTCCAAAATGTAGAGTTTGTTTGAGGTTGGTCTTTGTAGTTTGTTATGCTTTTCAACTTTAAGTGGTGCAGAAAGGTTTTGAGCTGCTTCTAATGTTTAAATAAGAAATAATGGTTTATTTCAGTTTGATTAAGGATTTGTTTGTGCAGTTTTTTTACTGTTTGATATTTGAGATCTCAATTATAATTTCATTTTGCTATTACTTTCTCGTTGTTTTCTTGCTTTTTTTTTTTTTTAATTTTTGTGGTGAGAAACTGTTTTTATAACCAAAATTGTTAATGTATTGTGAAGTTTAAGATGAATATCTTTCTTGGCATAGCTAAAAATAGTGGATAAGGTATTAGAATGCATTCCAAATTTCCTATCGTTGAGTTATTTCCAAGTATGATAGACTACATCTCAAATAGTAAAGAAGATGTTGGACTTAATGTGTTGTGGTAAATCCATCCGATCATCAATAAAATCTAAAATTTGTTTCGGGTTTTGTCGAAGCAAAAAGGATGTGAAGCAAGGAAGGAGCCTACGCAGCAGGAGAAAGGTAAAGTCGCATTCAAACATTGGTGGTTAGAGCTTTCCATAGAGTGGTTGCAAAGGGCTTAGGTGGAAGACACCTAAATATTTCTCTTGATAAGTGCATGAGAAGTTTACAAATCATCATTTAAAGCAAGCCAGTCATATACAAAGTAACGTAAAGAATGCTTTTTATGCCACAAATGCTTAGCCCAAATAGAACTATCATCCACACACAACCGATGGATAAAAAAATTAAATTCTAGGAATGGACACCCCATCCCAATCTAAAATCTCAACTTCACTAGAACCAATGGGGATGATAGAGATATAATCTATAATATTCGAAGGTAGTAAGATAGGCAAAATTCAACCACCATTCACTATGTAATAAAAAACAGGGGCTCTAGTGGTAAAAGAGAAAGAAGTATGTAACTCACCAACAAAATTTGAAATAGAAACATCATTCATCCAAGAATAGAAGTACTCACAGTCCTTTTGAATTGTTTTTTTTTCCCCTCACTATAGCTTCATAATCATACATACAAAATGTCACAGTCATCCCAAACTACCGAAGTTCAATTATATCCCGAAATTCCTACTTGTTGAAAACAAAATTATGAGAAATTTTCAATTTTATAATATTCCATTGATTACTTATATATATTGTGACTAATTTTCTTATTACTTTAGTTTTTAGACTGCAATAACAATTTCATTTGTCAACTTTATTATTATTATTTTATCATTGTTTTTCAAAAATTTCTATAGAAGGAAGTTATTTTTTACAACTATATTTGCTAATCTATGTTATATATGATAAAGCAGTTCAATCATTCCAAAAGGAATATATTCATAATATTTGCAACAACTTAAAAAAAATGTTAATTTTCATAAAATAGTTCTATAACCACCTTTACAAAACGCTATAGCTGTCTCAAACTGACTCTAAGGCTTCATTTGTGACAGTTTTCTTACTGCTTCGTACTAAAAAGTTGTTTTAAGAAGCAGAAAAAAAGTCGTCCCAAACGAAGCCTAAGTTTTGTGTTCTCTTAGTTTCTGTTTATTATTTATTTGTCAGGTTTTCATAATCTCATTTATTTAGAGCCAAATATAAATAAAGTCTTATTTAATCATATTCAGCTCAATAGTAGTTTCTACTTATTTTATTTTTATTTGGCTCATCTCTTTGGACAGTTAATGGTGAAGTGTGAAGCATTGAAAGGAACCAAAATTTTGTTTAAGTTAACGTGTGAATATGTTCTTATGAGTTTATGATAGGCAGTGCTCTGATTTTTGTCTCTTTGAGCCAACTTGTATTGTGGGTCAGCTTTCACAAGAAGCTTTATGTATTTGTGCAAGACATTAGAAGATTTTGATTTTTATTTTTTATTTAGGTTAAATAAGTGTAATATATAAATAATTTTTTATTAAATTATGAGAATCTATCTATAAATTTTGAATTTGCAATAATTTATAAAATTTTGATTTATTTATCCTTTTGCAAAATATAAAATATTATGAATGCCCATAGGAAGGGAGAATCCTACTTGGATTTTTGTCTTTACTAGCACTAGAAGGACAATATTTGACAAGACATAATAGGCTTATTTGCAAATGAGTTGAGTTTAAGTCTTCTTTAGTTTGAGATTTATATTGAGTTAATGTGAAACCCTTTAAGTAAAAGAAGTTAAACTCTTAAACTTATATGTACATTTTAGTGTAATTGTTATAACTTTATTATGAAATTTCATAGTCAAGTGTGATTATCTCAGAGAAATTTTGGATGAGTGACCTCCTGAGAAGTTACATCAACAGGATAAAATCGTGAGGTTCTTCAACTAAAGCGGACAATATCTTGATAATTATGAGTTTCAACAGTTACAAATAATAGCAGAGCAATACATTAGCTGGAAGATGAGAACTATATGTCATACAAAACAAAGTGCTATGCCATGACTTAAATCTTGTATAGGACAAAGTACTACGTGGTGGGAGTCATCACTTGAACTTGTAGGGGTCTCTTCTAGAATCATATATGTCTAGTAGATGATCATGGGATAAAGATACTAACAAGGACGTCAGTTACTTAAGTGAGGGACATTGTGAAACCCCTTAAGTAAAAGAAACTAAACTCTTAAACATAGAAACATCTTTTTGTGTAATGGTTGAAATTTCATTAAAAAAACTCTATAGTTTAAGTGTGCTCATTCCGAAGAAATCCTTGGATGAGTGACCTCCTAGGAAGTTACACTAACAAAACAAAATCGTGAGGCACTTAGGTCAAAACAGACAATATCTCAATAGTTAAGAATTTTGACTGTTACAATTAAACCCTCTCTATATGGCATGAATATTCTACCATGAAACACCTCTTATTTATGATAAAATAGATAAGATAATTTCACTTACAAGTGTTATAATAAAATAATATAAACAAGTCAATTTTAGGATATAATTAAAAAAAAACACTTAGTTGAGATAAAGAAAATAAATAACATTTTTAGATTTTTAAATAATTAATATTTAAATTATTAAATTCTAATGCATTTCAATTCCATTTTATATTATCAATTTAAGCTAGCTCACGGGCAGATAAGACCAATTAAGGTAGACTCAAACTTGCCTCACTTGCTCACCAAACACGACTAACAAGTTGTCATATATCAAATTAAATCCAAATCAGCTCACGAGTCGACTTGACTCATATACACCACTACCTAATTCCTGTATCTAAATGATTTTTTTTATCACATAACCTTTGATCAAATATGACCTATGTTATCTATATATTTGACCTAATTAGAATCATCCATCAATTCAATCAATCCTCCAACAACCTCTATTTTATTTTATATGATTTATTTTCTTTTACTAAACCCTTATCTTTCCTTCAATGACTTAGTAAGATGAGATTGTTGATGAACTTCTTTGCTTGTATCTTCATCCTCTTCATGTAAACATCGAGTCGACGAATGGACCAAATGAGTTGTATTTGGGTTCACAGGTTAATCTGAATTCAACCTAGTATTTTAATTGAATTGAAAATTGAAACTCAAATTCGACTCATTTATCAAAAGTATCAACCCGAATTCAAAATTTTTGAATTTTATTTTCAGATTGTGTTATATATTTACACCCCTGCCTTTGAATAACCCTCAGTCACCCTTACCTTAGATTGAGCCTCGGTGACAAAGTCACTCCGTTAAGGCTATTCCAGTAATATCACTTCCACTTGCACTTTGGAAGGCCGGTAGTTACCATCAAATTACCAAAATATCCTCTTCCACGCCAGAAAGAAATTATAAATAGTCCACGTGTCATCCGATGTGATTTATTGTTCTCCACGTGTCAACTTTCCAACGTCACCCAGCCCGCCACGCAAGCAGCCGAGCCGTGACCACGGAACCAAACTGTGGGCCCAGTGCGCCGCTCCACCAGCCACCTCCTTGGACTGTTTTGCAGTGGGCCCATCCAAGTTGTCGTGTAGCGGCCCATCACTTTTTCTCTTGGGCTTACCAAAGGTCGTGGAAGTGGGCCTCTTAGGCCGTCGGCAGACGCGTTGCTGTGAAGTGGGCCTGGAGAGAACAGATTCGCACATGTCGTGGAGTGTAGGTGGGGCATCTACGCACGTGCAACACGTGGGATGGTGGATTGATTAAGCTGTAATTACGCAATTAAAGAGGAATCTACGCTTCCATGGAAATGAATAGCTATATCTAACTTTTCAATAGAACAACTAAAGATTTCTTAATATGGGTCTAATCTAAAACATCTAATTTTCTAAGTTAGTGAAATCATTCTGTGCAGATACGGACGTCATTCAGAGGTGAATCAGAACATATCACATCACTTTTTTGTAGTATACCACAACTATATTTTAGGTGACATGGTGCGTTCTGATTCTCCTTCAGACGATTCGGGTTCTGATTCACTTTCAGACAATTCTATGTCCATACAGAATAATTTCTCCCTAAATTAGTTATAAGATGGACGCTTTTTAAATTTTTAATAAAATGTATTAAAGTATTATTGTCATAATTGTTCAACAAAATTTACGTTAGCTGCGTACCATTTAACTCAACCATCTTTTTTATGGTTCAGGATTGGAGAGTTAGTAACGATATTAATATAGCTTTGCATTAATATTAAAAAAAAGTAAATATAATTTTTTTTAACATTTATCATAAAAATTAGGGTTGTCAAATTTTGTCACGAGTCAGGTTCGAGTTCAACCCGAAATTGACTCGGCGCTTTTCGACTTAATCCAAACACAACCCGTCTTTAAAAATGTGTTAGTTTTTCGGACCCAAACCCGACCCGAAAAGTGCTGTAGAGATTGTAGGAGTCACCGGCTGGTCTGGCTCTTTGTTTCTTGCGATTCTTAGGTCAAATCCTGTATATATATACTCCGAACAACAGGATTCCAGGTCAAATCGAGGTCATTTTTGGGTTTCCATGTCAACCCGAACACGACCGAGAATTCAAAATGGGTCGAAATTCAAGACCCAAATCTGACCCGTTTCAAATTCGAGTTGACCATAACCAAAAAATTTTGGATGAGATTCAAGCTAGATTTTTGGGTCGTGTCAAATTTTGACACCTTTAATAAAAAATGGGCATATTAGACTATTCTTTTATTTTTTATTCTTTGAAATAATTATTTATGTTAGAAAACATATCTAATCTAATAAATTTTTTTAAAGTATCAAAATACCACATAAAATAATAATAAATAAATAAAAACACAGTCGAATATATATTAAAATAAATTTTACCTTATAGAACTTTGATTACGTATAAAATAATCTGATACGAATTATCTGTCTCTTTCCCCTCTTCAGATCAACCCCTTTTTCTCCTTCTTCTCCGGATCTCTAATGTCCTCTGAAATTCCTGCAACTCGCCCTTTGAATCGAAGATGATGAACGCATTCTGAGCCACGGAATTGGGGTGGAAAATGCCGTGGTGGGGAAGAGAAAGGGATGGGATTGAGCAGATTCAGAGTGGCGGTCCGCCATTTGGCCAGATTCGAATCCTCGTTGTTGGGGACTCAGGTAGGTTCGCTTTACTGTAATCTGGGATGTTCTGTGTTTGGTTTTCATGATTGGTGCCTGGTGCGTATTTGATATTACGATATTAGTTGTTCATGTAATTAAATAGATTAGTGCATGTAATGGGCATATGGATCTGTAGTCTGGCAGTGCGAAGGATTTTTGGTGGAATGAATGACTGTTAGATTACCAACCCATTATTTTTATTTTATTTGGATTTTGTTAGAGCAAAATGTAGAAGCTGGAATGTAGAGAAGGCTCAGGGGTTGGATTTGTATTTTGTAGGCATAGAGAAAGAAAAGAATTTGACAATTGTTTTGTTGTTACAGAACACAATGGAGGCTTAAGTTATAGTGAATATGATACAATTCTTTACTCAAAATTAGTAAGGCTGCTCAAAAGCAGTGTCGGATATAGGATTTTGATGGCGGCAAATTCATATTAAATTTGATATTTACAGTTCATTATGTTGTATTAAGTAAGATTATATGAAGGGTATCCGAAAATTCTAAGTGGATGTGATATCCCTGTGGCTGCTGTATGGGAAAACATCAGGGAAGAAAGGGAAAAATAATGAATAAAAAAGAGAAATGAGGGATAACTAGGCAGCTTGAGGATATCTACATCTAAAAAAAATAGAGAGGGAAGACATTTATTTTCATTTTATATTTATTTCTATTAATTGAAAGTATTTTAGAGTCTAAAGGTTTTCGCTTGAGTAGATGAATTCCTGAATATATGGAGTGTAATTTTAGTAGTAATGAATCTAGTGATGGGATTTTGACTTTGGGCGATCAAGCCATTAATAAGAGTACACGTTTTAGATATATTGGATCTATTGTTCAGAGTGATGATGAAATAGATGTGGATATATATCAGTAGAATTCAAGTTTGATTGTTAAAGTGGAGGAATATATCGGGCTTGTTGTGTGGTAGAAAAGTCCCCCTCAAACTTAAGGGAAAATTTTATAAGATGGTGTTGAAACCTGCAATGTTTTATGGTGCCAAATGTTGGCTATTAAAAGAGAAACATAATACTAAGTTAAGTGTTCCAGAGATGAGGATGCTCAGTGATGCAGGACTACTTAGATGTGATGCTTATGGCTGCATTCAGGCATTGCACAACTCATAGATTAGAGTAATTTTGAAATCAAATTACTAGCAATTCTCAACGACGACGAAAACAAATAAAGGGATGCTTTGCGTAGGCTAAATTACATGCTCCGAGCTTTGAACTCTCAAAATAATTAAGAAAATAAAAACAACACAAAATAGTAGTTTTCAAATTAATCCCTAATCTAACAACGAGATTTAGGATGCAAAGAAAGTACGCTCAATTCCTATGAGTTACTAAGCTTAGCACGAGCACTTGGGGGAGACTTTCGTGATTACGATCATACCAATAAGAATTTCGACTTAAAGAAATTAGATGCAAGTGGAAGAGGAAAACCGTCGTTAGGAAGAGGTGGAGATCCTCCACTTGATGCTCTTGAAGTATTCGTCAATGGCTTCCGTCATTCAAGGAGGAACGGTTGAAACTTCTCCCATGGTAGTGAGCATTCTTGAAACTTATCCAAGGTGAGGAGACAAGAAGTTCTCGCCAATGTGCGATGAAGAAACAACTCCAAACCTTGCCAAAAATCTGAAAAGATTTTAGATTTTCTAGTTAAAACCTTAGGGAAGGTTTCAGCTTTTTCCTATGAGAAGAGAGAACTCTTTGGAAGAAAGCTTTAGGCAGAGAATTCAAGAGGACTTAAATGGGAGGGAGAGAGTTTGGGAAAAATGAGAGCATGGGTAAAGGCTTGGGCGGCTGCAGAGAGGAAGTGTTAGGAGAGTTCTTTCCAAAATAAAATTTTGAAATAGGCAAGAAATAAAGAAATTAAAGGCATTGGAAAATTCGGCCACAGAGAAAGAAATAATTTGAATTGTTTCTAACTAGGTTTATGTGGTGATTAGGAAATAAATCCAAATCTTCCCTCCTAGGGGTCGGCGGCATGCATGGTCAAGGTTTGATTTGGTGAGAGTAATTAAAGGCTTCCTAATTTAGGTTTTAAAATTAGTAAATATTTAATTTAAATCCTCTTGAATTTAAAATTCAAAATTAGATCTAAATCAAATACTTTCCTAAAATAGAAAAGCTAATTTAGGAAATAATTTGAATTCAAATTTGATTGAATTTGAATTTCAAATTAATCCCAATTAGTCCCAACCCAATTAGGAAACAAAATAAAAGAGATAAGGGGATGAGTGGGCCGGCGGCTGTGGCCTTGGCCGGCTGCAAGGAGATGGGGATACTTGGCCGTGGAGTTTGGAAGGGGAGGGGGATCGGGTGAGGTGGTCGGTGGTTTGTGGTGGTGGAGGATGGGGAAGTTCGACGAGGGGACGATGACAAAATTAAGGAAGAAAACCACGAACCCGGCCGTCTCCAAGGTTGGTGGGTGATGCGCCAAATCTCCCTCTCCTAGGGATCTCTCTCCATCAAACACTCAAGCTCTCACGAGAACTCATGCAAGAAGAATATTCATCAATAATCATTCATTCCCCATAATAGAATAAAGTGGGGCCTTAAATAGCCTCCTACAACATGACTCGAAACAAAAGACACAAACGCCCTTTGGGCTTACATACGACAACTCCCATAAGAGGGGTACTACGGGAAAGAAAACACATAAGCAAATAAATAAAATAAAATAAAATACAACGGCTCACAATGCCACATAAGCAAATGACAAGCTACATGAAAATAAAAATACATCAACGACTCAAAAATATAAAGACTCGATCGTGGCCGTAGATCGGCGGCCGCGTCTCTGATAAACTCTCCATGATGATTTGATGTCCCCATCACTCAGGTGGATGAGTGGCTTTTCCCTTAGAGATAAGATACGTAATGAGCATATACGTGAAAAGATTGGAGTAGCTCCAGTGGAAGATAAGATTAGAGAGAGTCACCATAGATGGTTTGGTCACATAAAACGGCGGTCTCCCGATGACCCGATTAAGAAAGTAGAGGTATTAGATTTGACTTATGTTAAAAAAAGTAGAGGTAGACCTCAAAAGACTTGGTTAGAAAATATTAGGAATGATCTTTCTTTATTAGATTTAAATGAGAATTTGACTTTTAATAGGACACAATGAAGAAAAATGATTCATGTAGCCGACCACATGTTGTTGGACCAAGGCTTGATGTTGTTGTAATTGAAAGTATTTATAGACCACAAGGATACACTTCTAACCCAAAACTACCAATTAACCATTAACATAACCCAAACTGCTAATTACATTGTTACTACTTGCATTTCGCTGACATTTCAACACCCTTTTAAAACCAACTTTGTTCTCAAGGTCGAGTTGAGAAGTGAGGCAAGAAAAAAAATTCTAGTAAGAAGCCCATATAGTATATTCAGATTAATTGTGCAGGTTGTGGCCGACTTTCTAGCTATAACTCTTCATGCCTATCTCCTTTTAATAATGGAAGTGGCAGCCATTTATCTAAGTACAATAATTCAAGCGGATTCTTCTTATGCAATAGCTTTGAATTAAAGTTGCAAAGATAATTTTGATCAATGGACACTTGAGGAACAAAAGTTTTTCTTCGAGAGAGCCAATTGTTAAATTGTGGAGCCTGATTTTTTCCCTACAAAGAAAAAACACGCTAGTAAAATAAAAGCACCAACTTAATTTAACTATTTATCTACGATGGACTTTCCCAAGAGTTTGTTCTTCTTGTATAGGAGATTCCATAAAATTAAATAAGAAAAGAGGCTCAACATGATAGGACCAACAAATCTTATCTAGACTTGCATAAAATTCTTGCGAGAAGTCAATTATTGTGATCAAGGCAATCAAGAGAATGTGGGTTACTCAATCTCCCAAAAGGACTAGGTTTCATAAGGTTAATTACACTCGAGGGCACATCTAAGAGCAACTCTCGATAAATAAAATATGCTTTTTATCTTAATTTTTGTAAGTTAAAATCAAGGAATATTACAATCCAAAGACTGCTGGTCTAATAGTGCAGCTTATGCTTTAAGATAGATCAATTTGTAAGGTAGAAGGTGAATCATTGTGACCAAGCAAGATGACTATCTTTTCACATAGAAAAATTATATAGTGAATCATTGAATCACCACCAAAAATTCAACAAATGAGTATAACGTACTCAAAAGGGTGATGGGTAAATGATAAGAGTCAAGGAAAATGTTGAAGTAATCTAAATCAGAACTTCATGGGTCCATCATCCTTAATTTATCAAACTTGAAATCATATAGCTGAAAAAGGTCATCGACCTAATCCATTTGTGAGATGCTTTGTAAAAAACTATGAATTATATCTGACCCCATGATCTCAAAATTCTTAGACAAATGAATTTTTAAGAGGTGGATATGAAAAGATGTAGGACTTGTAATCTTTAGTGGTATAGAGAATTGCCCACGAAAAAGTGAATGAGGTGATTCAATTATATGCAATCAGAGCAACTCAATCGGACTTACAATTTTATCTGGGCCAAGATTGTCGCTACCTAGTGTACTAGACGATTTCTAAGCATATTAAAAATCCATGTCTAATAAAAGAGTTCCATCCTAGGGAGCATGGTATGCATATTAAAAATCCATGTTTATTTATTGCTTAATTTATCTTTGAAAATTCAATTGTAGTACTTTCCAATGCAAATTTGGTGAGACTTTCATAGCCACAACATTTTTTCTATCAGAAAAGAAGGGATAAAATTGTTTGTCATTTCAAGGAAATTGTTTTTACTTTTTGTTCATGCGCTTTTCTGGTTAGATCTCTGCCATCCATTTTAATTATTTTACTTCAATGAAACCTGGCAAAATGTATTGAAAGCTCTATTGAGTAAATTGGCTCTTCAAATTGCATTTCATGTGCTTATCAAGGCCTTTTAATGTTATTAACATAATCAGAATGGCGGTTTTTTTTTCTGTAATTAGCTTAGATATCTTTTATCCATTTTGTCAAAACAGCCTATCATGTATAAACTTCCACAGTTTTGAAATTGTTTTTTCTTATCTTCATTTATTTACAGGCGTGGGAAAAACCTCTCTTGTGCATCTAATTCTTAAAGGTTGTTCAATTGCTCATCCGCATCCAACAGTTGGCTGTGCAGTTGGTGTAAAGGTAAACAAAATCCTTCTTTTTTATCGAAAGTAACAATGCTCAAATACATAACATCCAAAGTGAAAATTTCACATGTTTCCAGCATATTAGCTATGGAAGTGCAAGCATGTCATCTAACAACTTAAAAGGGGATGGGGAGAATGACTTCTTTGTTGAGCTTTGGGATATCTCTGGACATGATCGGTACAAAGACTTCCGACACCTTTTTTATACCCAAATCAATGGTGAGGACTGAAGAATGTCATCATCTTTTTTTCTTCTGAACTTTTATTTATCTTCAAGTTCTCCTGATTTTTGTGACAATCAGGGCAGTTGCTATTAGCATGGTGAGCATCATATTTGAATTAGTTATACTATAGTGATGTTGGTGTTATCTGTGGATAGAAAATCAGTTTCCAAGAAAAGTACAAGCTCCCATTTTCTTTATCTTATGGTGTGAATACTGGCACGTAAAGGATGCAAGCTTATTGGAGCCATACGGAGAATGGCAAAACTGTTATTTCGAGCATGATCATAGTTAACATTATTGGCGTACATCCAGTAGAATTAAGCAATATATGGGTTCTGCAACTCAGAAGTATTGTGTTGTAAGCAACTTTGGTGTCAGAGGCAAAAACAAGATTATTGCTTCATATGTTAAAGATAGGATGGATGGAATGTGAACCAGGCCATTTATGCTTCATCATTTTAAGACTCCACTGTTTCTGGATCAGAATGTAGGCTTTAGAAATGATATTAAAAGTTGCGACAAAAGTTGGAGAGACCTACATGGTTGACATTTTCTTCAGCTTTTTGAACATCCAGCTTGATAGTCTTGTCATGTTCTCGATATGAAAAGCCAAATTACTTAAAACTTTTTTTTTTTTTTTTGTTTCTTAAGGCTCGTGTGGTTGCTTGTAGTTAGAAAAAATTCTTTGCAAAGCAATGATTTTGTTTTCACTCATTTTGAGTGTAAAAATGAAATCAACACCTATAAGGGAGTTTTGACGCATACAGATAGTCAAATGATGGGTCTTACAAACATCATTGTTTTTTAAAACATGTATTTCAGCTTAAAGTAACAAAATGAGACCTAATACAAAATTAGTACGCATCTTTATATAGTTATGATTGTTGCTGTTATTGCTTCTAGCATATCATTTTGCTTTTGAGCAGTAACCTTGGCAAGTAAAAACCGACTTCTTGGACATATACTTAGTTTTTTTTTTTAATTACTTTTTGAGGGGTCTTTCAGTGGAATCTGATAAAAAATAGTAATGGTTACTTATTTCTTTGGAAGCATTGTTTAATCTGTACTTACCATGCTTGATTCTTCATGAGAATTACCTAAAGAAGTCCTTGCACTAGGTGTTATATTTGTCCATGATCTCTCTCAAAGGAGGACGAAGGCTAGCTTGCAGAACTGGGCTGCAGAGATTGCATCAACTGGGACATTTTCAGTTCCTCTTGGATCTGGTGGTCCTGGAGGCCTACCTGTTCCTTATCTTATTATTGCCAACAAAACTGACATATCTTCAAATCAACGCCATGCAAGCAGTGGCAATCTAGTTGATGTTGCTCGAATGTGGGTTGAGAAGCAAGGCCTTCTTCCATCTAGTGAGGAACTTCCATTGATAGATAGCTTTCCTGGCAGCTCAAGCCTTCTTGCGGTAAGACTTCTGATAAACATACAAATTGTTTTCTTTTGCTGCTGTCAATAACAAGTTCATATACCCTAACCAACGCTCTGTGAAGCTTATTTGTTTTTCTTATCGCTTATATCTAAGAAGGGTGAGTTTTTCATTGTTTGAGCATTTATCAGTAAGTTATAATTTTGTTCTCTAATTCACGTTTGCATTTGCAGAGAACTTGTTTTGAACAAAATCATGGTATTTGTGGATTAAAAAACATATAGACAAACACAGTAAATGTTGGGCAATGCATGTGCTTGTGAATGCTTCTTTGTTAGTTATTCATATTGGGTGTTGCATTTAGTGTTTTCTCTAATTTCATTGAGCCCCGTCACAGATCTTTATAAGCATTTAGCTTAGTTTTTCCCTCTTCTCCTTTAGGGGTGTCAATATTTGACACAACCCGAAAACCTGACTCGAACCCAACCCGAAAATTTCAGGTTAGGGTCAACCCGAACTCGAAACGGTTCAGGTTAAGGTTCAACAATTCAACCTGTTTCAAAAATCAGGTCTGGTTCGGGTTGACCCTTTGACCCAAAATTGACCCGAAAACCGTTTTTTGACACAGTAACTCCATATTGACCAATTTTTTACCCGAAAAACGAAGATTGATCCGTTTTTGGACCCGAAAACTAGCAATTTTTTATTGGTGCCGAGTCGTTTCGGCTTGACCCGGATCCGAAGTGGGTCGGGTTCATAAAACCAACCCGTTTGCAAGAATGGGTCGGGTTCGGGTTGACCCGAATAGTGCCGGGTTAGTTTCGGGTTCGACCCGAATCCGACCCGTGACCCAAAATTGACAGCCCTACTCTCCTTCCTATTCATTTCACATTGTCTTATCACCTTGGTCGTGCATATTCTGCTTTACATAATACATGCGAACTATCGAAAGTCTATCTTCTAAAACATGATTTTCATGCATATTGGATAACTCCCAGATCTAACCAGAGTATTTCACAATCAACTCTTCCTTGTTTTATCATACTGGCATCATAAAAGCATTCTTGTTTTGATCACACATTCTGGTTGTTGGCGAATTTTCTCCCAGCACTCAAATTCATACAACACAGTCAAACTTATTGCCATTATACAAAGTTTGTCTTCTAAGTTTCCTCATGATATTCTATTTTATAGATATGATAGACTAATTTGTTTTAAGTGCTCATCTTCGGCTCTTCAAGTTGCATCCCCATCTCTTTTATTGCATTTTTATTTGAAATAGTTCTAATATTGTAACCAATAACAACGTGTGTCTCGATCCTTCATCATTATTGACTAATCACAGTTAAATTGACATGTTGAAAAATTACATATAATGCATTTAGTTGTTTCTTGTAACCTTAAGCCCCTATTTTCTAAACTTTATTATAAAATTTCCGCTTGAAAAATATTGCCTCCTATTAAGACTATCAGTTGCAAATAATATAGACTGAGGTATCTAATTTTGGATCTTTGTTATAAAGGCATTACATAACCAACATAAGGTGTATCCTTGATTTTTATTTTTCGTGTAACTTGATCTTCTTCTAGAATTTTTTGCTCACTCTTCAATTATTTTTAATATTCTCCTATGTTAATCTCTAATAACTTAAAATGTTTTTGATCTCACAATTTTTTACAAGTCTCCATCAAACAAAACTTCATGTCAATCGATTATATTTTATGATTTCTTAAAGGCAACAACTTTCATATGAAAAACATCTTGATACTATTATAACTTCTCAGTTGTTCCAACACAAAAATGGCTTCTATAATTGATCATTCTTACATGAAACCAAGTTGATTACCTGATACTGATGCGAATTTCCTTTAACTCAAAGTGTCTGGATCACATTTTCTGTATTTGAGTTATTTTATACAATTTTTTTTTTATGACCCTCATTGGTGGGAGTCTCATGCACTAAGTACGCTCTTTGCATCCTTCTTCACTTTTTTAATAACTAATGTGTTGTAAATCTTTAAAAATTATAGGTTTGGCATTTGTTCACCATCTTTTTTGCAATTCCTTTAGCACTTTTGTATTATTATTGTGTTGAATAAGAATTTATTTAATTTTCTTTCTTTAAAATGACATTTATTTTCATTTAAGAACTCTCTATACATTTTTGGTTTAGTATCAATTGCTTTTAGTATACAAAATCAAACTTAAGTTTGCAGTGTAACTGCTGAATGAAATTATATTGATAAAAATATAATAGCAAGTTTACTTTTCTTTTGGGGATGTCACCTAAGTAAAGTTCTAGAAAATGGTCAAAACTTAATTCTATTACTGAGAGGAAAAGTATAGATAGTAGAAAAAAGATCAAAGCAATAAAAACACAAATCATTTTATTCACCTAAATGATAGCTATATCTTGTCCCCTTCATTACACGATTTCACTATAATTTGAATGTAGAGAATTATAGCTTTAGTTCTTCTGGGCACAAATAAATCTATATGGGCGGCTACATTTGTCTCTAAAAATAATCGAATTATTTAAAAAAAAACAAAATTTTCAAATGCTTTTATAGATGTTATTAAAAAAAATCTTGTTTAATGCCCCAACATTAATTTTCTTACAACTATCACACTGAAATATATATATATATATATATATATATATATATATATATATATATATATATATATATATATATATATATATATATATATATATATATATATATATATATATATATATATGATGGTAAAAAAACTGATTATCAAGAAAATTTTTTTAAAAATAAGGATAAAACTACAAAATTATGAGTACTTTTCGCAAAGCAAAGTTGTGAAAAAGCTTCCTCAAATATATCCTAAGTTTGCGTATTTTATCTTCTCAATAGGGCAAAATAAGGCTTTGTTTGGGACGGCTATCTTACTGGTTCTTAAAACAGATTTCTAATTCAAAAATTAAAATTTTAATACTATAAAGCAGCTATAAGAAGCATTAAGAAAGTCGTCCCAAACGAAGCCTAAGATCCACAAAACACGAAGATCATATTATATCTCAAAAAACTGTCTCTCGCAGATCTATAGCATCTGAAACATTTTAATCAAACTTGAGCTGGCTGCATCAGTTTAAATTATTGCATTATACATGGGTTTGAATTTCATTTCAACTTTGAATAAAATTGCAGGCTGCTAAAGAAGGAAGATATGACAAAGAAGCTGTAATGAAATTTTTTAAACAGGTTTATACTTTTTACATTATTCTGTAAAGAATTATGACCTAACTATACTGCTTCTTTAGTTCTTTAAACTCTCTACATTCTCAACATATTGACAGTTGATTAGAAGAAGGTACTTCCCTGATGAGCAACCTGCACCTAGTCCATGGCCTGTTCCTCCAGTACCAAATTCAGAACATCTTGATAATCAATTTTATAGCAATTTCAGGTAATTCTAACCGCCAAGACTTCGTTTGGGACAGCTTTCTTAATGCTTTCTAAAACAACTTTTTAGTACAAAAAATTAATTTTTGTATTAAAAAATTGCTTTAAAAAGCAATAAGAAAGCTCTCCAAAACGAATCCGAACTTTTAAATCTTCTGTATATTGACAATACATGGATGGCTTAATCAACTCCCCAACTATTTATAGGGTTGATAAACCAGTGCTTCATTCTCAAAGAACCTATGCACATAGCTACTCTTTTCAGAGATTTTCAGAAACCAGATCTGATGAATCAGACAGTTCTAAACTTGAAATAGCTGAAATAAACTACTGAATGCTGGCATTAATTATCAAGTGTGAAATGCTTTTTTAGCATATAAGGAGTCTGTATAAACCTGTGCACAATGGTGTATATATGTCACATATCAGCTTCTGATTGTCTGGTTGCATCTGCTGCATCTTCCTCATTTGCTTACAGTAATTTCTCAAAGAAGAAAGACATCTCAGAAGAGTTCATCCAAATCCAACCATGCTTCAACAATTTGCAGATTATAAGTCACAAAAATACTTGGGTTTTGTTTGGGACGACTTTCTTACTGCTTCTTAAAGCAGGTTTCTAGTATAAAAATTCAACAAAAAACAGTTGGGACCTCAATTAAAAAGCAATAAAAGTCGTCTCAAACGAAGTCTTATAGCTCCTCATTGTTAGATTTGTTGTATACTGGATCTGAATATTGTTTATAGTTATTACTTGAGCATATGTGATTCTTTAGTCATTTTGGAAAATGAACTGCTTGTAAATTATTGAATAAGCTGTATGATACAATAAGTACTAATGAAATATCAATTATTTTGTTAACAAAGTTGTCAGCTTAACTACTAATGAACTGTCTGATTCATTAGTATTATAATGTTTCAATTTCTTATTCTCTTCCTGAAGGTTTGGTTTGATTCATTAGTATTATAATGAACTGTCTGAACTATATACTCCAGTTGTGTATTATAATGTTTCAATTTCTTATTCTCTTCCTGAAGGTTTGGTTTGATTGAAGGATCATTATTCATTATATGTTATTGATAATTCATTTGAGATGTTTTTTTTGCTGCTTTTTAAAGTACCTTTTTAGTATAAAATTTTTATCTTTTTATTAAAAAATTGCTTTAAAAAGTAGGAACAAAGCCGTCTCAAATGAATACTATTATATGGTGGAATTTTGGTATATTTCTTGGGACCTTTTTAACCCATATTCATTAGGAAAATACTATGGTTTAGAGAAGCTTTTTAGATATTTTTTATTTTGTTGAAGTAAAAAAAATAAGAAGTAAAGGAGGTGAAACGGTGGATGTTCAGATAATGGCAGCTAAAAGAAAATCATAATATTTATTAAAAAAAAATATATATATATATATATATAATAAACTTAATATTCATCAAATTTTACTATGCATTCATATTTCATAGCAATTTTTTATGAAACTTGTTTTCACTTTCTTTCAAAATTTACTTCAAAAGATTATTTTAGAAAAAAGCAACATAAATATTATGGTTTAGAATATAGATTTTGGGAACCTATAAAGAATAAAAAAAGAACTTTAAATCAATGTACATGACAGTTATGTCTGTAGCACCAGAGCTGACAGGAAGTAATTTACCAAAATAATTGAATCACAAGGAAATATTTAATGATTCAAATTTAGAAACATAATACACTTCTTAAGTTTTAATGCAGGAGAAATTATTATGTGCGGAGGCAAGACACAACTCTACGTCCAGAGGCAAATCAAGTATAGCTACGTCAACAGTACTAAGCCGCGGTACGGAAACCGGTGTTTGGTACTGAGCGAAAGATGACGTGAAGTATTCTGATTGGTTTCCGGACGGCGTTCGGAGTCCGAACAGAATAATTTTTCGTAATGCAGTTAAGGGCAGGAAATGGCAAATTTCTAAAGAGATGATGCGCATCATTGATTCTTTTAAACAAAGATGCATGAAATGGAAAAGAAATACAGAGCAGCTGAGTTCAAATATAACAAACACAATAGGTAGCAGTTTTAGGAATACAAAGCATTTCATAAGGTTCAATCATTTCATTCTGGAAATAAAACCTACAAGTTTTGTTTTTTTTAGATGGAAATGAAAGTAGGAGGGAATGAAGCAGCAAGCCATATGCTTCTTTTTCTTTCTTCTTTTTTGGTTTGTTGTAGTGATATTTCAATCTGCTGTCCAGCTTTGTTCAACAATCTCCCGCACTCTCCTGTTGTATTCCCTTTTGTTCTCACTGAACATACGAGCTGCTTCTGAGTTTGCAGGTGAATTGGGATTTGGATCACATAGCAATGACTGCAAAATCAAGAACGAATTTAGGTTAGAAGGATTTGGATCACATAGAAAGTAAAGTTCTTATATAGACATGAAATTTTGATTTTTTTTTTTTTTGGTAAAGTAACTCCAATCACTTCCAAATACATGCAACAAACAAAGTATCCTTTAATAGCGAAGCCAACTAAAATTGGAGAGCTAGAAAAGCTCTGCCTTGGATAAGAAATAAACCTCTTAGGGGTGTTAATATTTGACACGACCCGAAAACCCGAACAAAAAATTCTAAGTTATGGTCAACCCGAACCCGAAACGGGTCGAGTTTGGGTTCAACAAATCGGCCCGTTTCAAAAACCAGGTCAGGTTAGGGTTAACCCAGAAACCCAAAATTGATCCGTTTTTTTACTTGGAAACCTGAGAATGACCCATTTTTTACCCGAAAATCAAAGATTGACCTGTTTTTTGACCTGAAAACTAGTATTTTTAAGTCATTCGGGTCATGTCGGGTTGACCCGGACCCGAAGCGAGTCAGGTTCAAGTCAAGAAAACTGATCCGTTTTAGGTTGACCCGAATAGTGTTGGATCAATTTAAGGTTTGACCCGAACCCGACCCATGACCCAAAATTGACACTCCTACCTTCTCTAGAAAAAAAATTAAACTTGTGCCTTGTCTCAACCACGAACTTTTATTTGGTCCGGGCACATGACGTAGCTCTACGTTCGGGCGCCAGTAGAATCGCGCCACGCGTTCTCACTATTTACCGCTCGCCCCAACAACCCGACCCAGAACGGACCCAGGATTGCTCGGTATTTTTTGATTTTGCTAGGTATTGCTCGATTTTGCTCGGCAATAACCAATACCGAGTTGTACCGAGTTTTTCTAGAAAAACTCGATACGACTCGGTATTGCTCGGTATTGGTCTTCACAAAGCAGTATTTCTCGTTATTGCCAAGCAATACCTAGCAATACCGAGCAAATACCGAGTAATACGTAGCAATACGCGAACATAGCATTCCCGAGTTCCGGTCCGGGTCAAGTCGTCGGGCCGCGCGGTAAAGAGTAAGAGCACGTGGCGACATGTTATTGGCGGCCGAACGAAGCTCTACGTCCAGTCAGAGGACCTAATAAAAGTTCCTCAAACACAGGGGAGGCCCAGAGACAACGAAAGGTATCTATCCCATGATGCAAAATCCTATACTGCTTAGCAGATTCTAAAGAAAATCAAAAGGTGCAACATAAAAAGAGAATAATGGATCGCAATTTCAATATTGCGGCCAGGAAACCCAATATGCCAAGTGGTTGTTAATGTGTAGATAAGAAGGTTTTGGTAAGTAGGCCATAAGCCAAACGAACATCTATGCACCACATCTCAATGCTACCGCCATACAATTAGGGTTGCAAAGCGATGAAGAAAATGCAGGCCACCAAATATGCACAGTGTGCTGACTAGGGCAAACAAAGCTCTACAAACCACTGGCGAGACAAAAATTAGGGTTTTGTAGCTTTCACTGTAAAAGTCCAAACACGTCTATTTTCAATCCTTTTATTTTCAATGGAGTATCCAATAATTTCTCTAATATAATTATTACTTAATTTATCCAACTTAATTTTGCTACACATTTATCTTAACACACTTATTATTGTCACACTCAACTTGGTATGAAAGATATTTTCACAATCCAATATTTAGGTCTATATAAGATCTTCAACATAATTGCGGTTGTACAAAATTGATCTTTGAACGTTCATGTTGCACAAAACCCATCCAAAATTTACTCCAAATGTTTTATCCTCATAATATATTCATTCTTTAATGTACTAAATCCAAGATACTTAAACCTATAACATCTATGTATCACATTATATTCTAGTAAAATTAATTATAGTTATTAACATCATACCACTAAAATTATGTATCATATATTCATGTTTTAGCTATAGTAATTTTAAGTCACGCTATAAAAATTTCCTCCGGTATTTTCATTTTTCAATTGTTTAGTTAGATTTCTCATCATTTAGAAAATATTATTACCCAAAGCATACACCAAAACACCTTGTTTTGAATACATTTTGTATCTCTATAATAAATATAAATGATAGACTCAATGTTGATCCCTAATGTGAACTTATGCCTAAAACATAACTATTAATATTAATCAATACTTCATACCTTTGATACAAGGCTAAGTTGATAATTATACTTTAATGCATGCAAAATCAATTCACTTGATACTTGATAACGCACAAAAATTGCTTTCTGAGTAATTTTTTTGGCATGAAACAAAATGGGATCCTTAAAAAATTGATGTCATTTTCTAACTTATTACTCTACAATAGATTCATTGGGTAACTAATAAGTTTGCTTCCTCTAGCACAATGTTGAATATCATCTTTGTACTTAAATCTTAGTGCCAAAATACCTCTCCAATTATTTGACATCCTTTTAGTTATTAATATTCTAGAAAATTTTATTAACTGAATTATTGCAATATCCTCCAATAAATCTCAAAATGTGAAAAAGGAGTCTCATCTAAAGAGCTAAAAACCTTACATCTATGCATCTTCCTCAGTCAACTTTACCTTGTTCTTTTGGATCAAAGTATGAAAGAGAAATGAGTAAAAAAAATTACTTCATATCTTTGATACAAGGCTAAGTTGATAATTATAATGTCAAAATACCTTTGATACATGCAAAGTCAATTCTCTTGATACTTGATTACGCACAAAAATTGCTTTCACAGAAATTTTTTTGGCATGAAACAACATGGGATCCTTAAAAAATTAATGTCATTTTCTAACTTATTACTCTACAATAGATTCATTGGGTAACTAATAAGTTTGCTTCCTCTGGCACAATCTTGAATATCATCTTTCTACTTAAATCTTAGTGCCAAAATACCTCTCCAATTATTTGACATCTTTTTAGTTGTTAATATTCTAGAAAATTTTATTAACTGAATTATTGCAATATCCTCCAATAAATCTCAAAATATTAAAAGGAGTCTCATCTAAAGAGCTAAAACCTTACATCTATGCATCTTCCTCAGTCAACTTTACCTTGTTCTTTTGGATCAAAGTATGAAAGAGAAATGAGTGAAAGAAAAATAGAGTGGCACTAAAACGACAGTACAAATTGAAAAAAAAAATTATTATATGCCTGAAACATGAATAAAATTAATTTACAATAAGACGCACACATGACTGCTCGAGTATTAAAACAACCACTTGCAATGAAATAATACAAAACAAATTATTTTGAGAAAGAAATATATTTAATCATTTAAAAGTACCTGTATTGATGTAAGAATCGCTGCTACATCATATATTGGGCTCCACTGATTCTGCAAAATATCCAAACAAATACTTCCGTCTGCATAAACTATCAAAAAAAAAAAAAAAAAAACAGATATTAGTGGGACCAAACTGTCAAATACAAACACAGTAGATAACATATTAGCCTGAATACAAAATAGAATTGCTTAGAGAAAACTGCAATCATTAGGATTATTGGAGAGAGAGAGAAGGGGGGTGGAAATAAAAGTGGTCAAAAACAAAAATCTCTGTTATGATCCAGAAATATAATTGCAAGTTAAAAACTATTGATTAAAAAAAAAACACACAAGAATGCATTAGTTTTTTAATGGCTTCCATTTATTTTATTCCATTATCCAAGAAAAAAAATGTTCAGATATTAGCAGCAGCCTGAGGCCCTGAGGTCATCGATATAACCTAGCCACATAAGAAGTATTTTTTTCCAATTGAATGGTACAGAGGTCAAGTAGCGGGTATCCATTCAAATCAAGCAACTTTATTTTAGCACATTGAAGTTAGATTATCAACTAATCTGATAAGTTTATACGAATTCAATACACTAGCAGAGTGATGATTCCATCCAAAAGAACATGAATTATCAAAAAACTCCAGCTAAATCGCAATTTAGAAAATTGGTGGTGGCCATTGCTAGTTTTTTTTTTTTTTTTTTTTTCATCTTTAGGGAAATTTAAGTAGTAATAGATCTAGTGGGAGATTGTGACTTTGAGTGATCAAGTCATTAATAAGAGTACATGTTGTAGATATCTCAGGTTTATTATCTAGAGTGATGGTGAATAGATGGGATATTATTAGTAGAATTCAAGTTAGATGATTGAAACGGAAGAATGCATTGGGCCTGTTTTGTGATAGAAAAGAACCCCTCAAATTTAAGGGAGAATTTTATAAGATTATAGTGAAAACTGCAATGCTTTATAGCACAAAATGTTTGCAATTAAAAGAGAAGTGTAAAATTAAGTTGAGTGTTGCAAAGATGAAGATGCTCAGGTGGATGAGTGACTTTACTCTAGAGAAAAAAATGCATGCAAACATATACGTGAAAAGATTAGAGCAACTCCAGCAGCAGATATGGTTTGAGAGAGTCATCTTAGATGGTTTGTTAACATAAAACATCGACCTTTTGATGACTCATTTATGAGAGTAGATGTATTAGATTTGATTAATGTTAAAAAGGGTAGAGGTTGACCTAAAAATACTAGGTTTAGAAAATATTAGAAATGACATTTTTTTTTAGATTTAAATGAGAATTTCACTCTTAATATGACACAATGGAGAAAAAAAAAATTATATAGCCAACCCCACGTAGTGGGATAAAGGCTTGATATTGTTGTTTTTGTTTCTTTCATGGAGGTAGAGTTGCTTTCGTACAACCTTGCTTTTACAAGGTATTTAAATTGTTATCAGATCATATATATCTTTCTTCGCCAACCAGCGGAGAATTGAGGATTTTGCTAATCACAAAAGAGAAAACGGTTTGGAAGGAAAGCATCACTCCAATTTTCTAATGAAGATTTTTTATAATTAAGAAGATATTGAGGGGTGTAACTTGTGTTTTTGACAAAAGTAGATTCATATTTCATGCTCAGCCAGTGAATGCTCATTTTTGTTAAATTAACAAACAACAACCGTCAAATTGTCCATTTAGGATGGTTAGCATGCTTGTTTGTTATGCAATAAAAAGATAAAGACTAAATCATATGTTGATGTTTAATAGTAAATTAAAGATGCACTTCATATTTTTTTTATCAAGCTTGTTTTTCTCTCATGCACTTATAAAAAAGACAAATTCGTATGGGTATGAAAAAAATTGTCGCTCATATTAAATACAACATTATCTAGGACAATTTAACCATGTTCTGTATTTCTATAAATTTATAAATTCTAAATACATTAAACAAATGCACTGTTAAAATTCTTAAGAAAAACATCAAATAAATTTAATGTTCAAATATGATGTCATATTCACCATTTTCAACTAACATAAATTCAATCAATCCGGATGATATCCAATTCCACCTCAAACTAAAATAAAAAGTAAATAAATAAAAGATAAGTAATAAAAAGAAAGACATTCAAGCTCGTCAATTTGGCATATGATTAACGAGAAAATAATGATCATGTTTGAACAAGATTGATCAATTTTTTCAGTTACCACTTCATTTCAAAAACATAAAAAAAGGGTCAAAATTCGTATCACCATTCAACAACTACGGAAAAATTTACAATTGAGAATTATGTACATTTACTGCGGCATCTACTATCACAAATTTATTCAAGTTGGATCAAACGTTAATTTCACCTCTAACTTGATAAAACAATTATATAACCAAGATTGAATAAGATTTTAAAACAAAGGACATGCTCAAGCTGGGCTCAGCTTGGAAAAAGACAAAATACAATAACAATAGCTTAAACACGATAGCATTAGACTTGGCCAGCTCATTTATATCTCCAGATTTTACTATATTAAACTTCCATAGAAAAGGGCTTCACTGAAAGTAATGTCTAATGCAACCCAGAAAATTAATCAAGTGGATTCTTATGAAGAAGGTAGCTAGTGCAGCTATAACTGTCAAGCAACAATATTTTTTTTAAAATATTGAAAAATAAAATAAAATACTGCATCCAAGTACTTTGGAAGCTTAGCTGGAAAGGAAATTTTCTACAAAATCATCTAACAGGTCCTATCAGTCTCTCAATGATGAGAAATCAACGGTCACAATTCCACGGCCTCTCAAGATAAATAGTATGAACTGGTCACATTAAGAAAATAAAAGCAAAAGAAAGATAAAACACACTACGATGCAAAATCTCAACTCAAAAGTTTCAACGCCAAACTCGATTAACAACAGCATATTAGCACATCCTAGTAAACATCTCAACTGGCTCAAACTATCACATCCTAGTGCTGCTTAGTTATCAAGCAGCACATACCATCTATTAGTTAAAGCAGCAGGCCCATATAACAGCTTTGACAATCATCATATCAGGTCCTAACATAGGTTACTTCAGAACCCCAAAAAAAAATCAAGGTAAAAGAGGCATCAAAGCAGAAAAGGTCAAGAATGACAATAAATTAACTATTCCACAAGCCATTTCAATTCCAACTCACAATGCTGTGGGCAAAAAAAGATATTCTCATTTCTTCATCAACTAAAATCCACTCTAATCAAGGGGAAAAAAATGTTCAATCCTAAAAAAATAACATGGCAAGTTCACATGAACTTCTAGTCAAATCTAGATATAGTAGATCAATTTCAAGTTGAGATAAGGTGGCCTAGAATGGAGCTCAAAAATTATTTCAAACAGATTTCATGTCCCGATTGAGACTTGCTTGAAATCATTTCAAGACCGCTTGAAATGTAAAACAAGGTGAATTAGGTTACTTGGTTTCTCCCATATCTAATAGAACTGGTAAATGTATAAAAAAAAGGTGAATTATGTTACTTCTCCCATATGGTTGCAAGCGGGAGGGCCAACTTTAATCTAAAGCAGGAAGGCAAGTCTTGGTTGGAACGGAGTTCGACATGGGCTGGAAGCAGGATCACCAACTTAGGTTAAAATCTAGCATTGGGGTTATGTTCAAAGGCTACTTATGTTCATAACTTTTTGTCTTGTAGTTGACTCAAGCAATATGAAGACATACGAGGCATATGGCTAGTCTATCATCAATCTAAGACATGAGTGGAATCAGTGGCGGAGCCAGAAATTTTGTTCAGGGGGGGCCTAGCGCCGTGCTCGAGGTCATGACTCGTCAGTCACGGGAGAGAAGTGAAGGGAAAACAAACCATTGATGTTTTCATGTGTCCAAAAAATAATGCTGGTGGCTTCTTTGGATTAATAAATAACTTTAAAATGAAGAATTGCAAAAATTATAGCAGGTTTTCTCGTTGACAAATTTGTTGCTCTATTAAGCCATTAAAAAAATCAACTTTAAGCCAATTTAGGCTTTCAGTTTTAGCTTTAGCTAAATCAATAATAAACAATATATATTTGGTTGGGTGTGCTGTCATGAGTGCGATGCGGCCGCAGCATTTTCATTTCGCAAAAAGAGCTAGGAAAAGCAAAATCATTCACAATAATTAATTAGATCATTAGCAGTGCAAAAATTATTCAATAATTGGGTGATAATTTAATATTTAATAATAATTATTATATAATAAATAGCTAATTAAGAATAAAAGTTTTAATAAATTATATTTAAAAAGTTAATAGGCTGGTAAAAAGCCACCGGTTAAAAAAGAAAAAAAATTTAAAAATTAATATTTAAATACACGGCAACTCAAACCTCAAAATTTCTTTTCAAAGTCATTCCTCCTCTCTCTCTCTCTCTCTCTCTCCCTCTCTCCCTCTCTCAGTACTTTACCCATTTAATTTCTCTCTCTCTCTACAGATGAAGCATTGCATGTCCAAGTAAAAACTGTATTGAAGACTTAAAATGGGAAAGGTCTGTAATAAATGAAATGAAAGCTGAAAGGCCTCTAAGCTTTTTTTTTTTTTTTTATTGGGGAAGTAAAAAATGCATTGAACACAAAACAAGAAAGATTAAATGCAGCAGAAAGAAAGAACACCGGAATTTAACGTGGAATGGTTTCCTTACTAGATTTGTGGTAATGCACGTGAACATGAATCCAAGTTAACATTTTATGTTGTTAGGATGAAGCAAAACAAAGCCAGACTGAAAATAAAGAAACTTTCTAAGCCAGACTCAGCTAGCAATGGTCTTGTCGATTCTGATATGTATACGTAAGCATGTGCTGCATTTAAAAAAAAAAATCACACATAAACAGCTTGCGGGAGCATACAAATAAAAGATATATCTCTAACTATAATGCCCAACATTAGCAACATTACTGAAGCATTCATCTCATCAAAACATACTGTAGATTAGACTTCCATGATAATTTGTTATCTATGCTTTTTACCCATACAGTCTAACCTTTATAATGCATCATAGTATTCATAAACCCCAAAACCAAAAAAAGAATGCACAGAGCACCTTCTCTTCGTAAAATTATTGGTGCTACTTCTATTTTTGCATGTGCCTAAACAATTATCACTGTTCTCACTTGAAACACCTATGTAGTTTCAGTGATATATCATTCTACTCCATATCAATTTATAATTCTAGTATGGGATACATGCCTATGCTAGGAAGGCATCATCACATCAAAAAGCATCAATAAGACTATAAAGTCCCGTTTATTTCCTCTTTGCAAGCCACAATTTATCTTTATATAACTCTACAAACTGCAAGCACTTAAAATGGAAGATTTTTTATTCATGATATGCAAATAAATATCATCATATATGCGACAAAAAAATGCAATCAAGTAATGACAGATAGGATTACAATGCATAGTTAAACCTACTGCTACAAAAGCCCTCAAAATTCAACTTCAGCCACAATGTATAAAAGACATTTCTATTATCATACTTAGATACTAACAAAGCATACTTCCAAAGTAAGGAGTAACAAATAATACAAGATGTAAATACAAAGCTTTGTCTGAAACTTTTCCAAATGACAACTTACTATTTGGATGGAACATCCGTGAAACAAACCGCACAGTTGGTGGCTTATTTGGATAATCCTCTGTAAACTGAAGTGTCAGCTTGAACGTACCTGAAAATCAGAAGCCACTTAAAATAGAGTAGTCACAAATAAAATTTGAGGGGAATTTATAGCAAATTTCACATGAAAGTATTGTATCATGCTGATGAGAAAAACATTTATATCACACCTTATCTTCTATAATATTGAAAAATAATTATTAACATCGTACCCACTAAAATAATATTTACCATATACTTAATTTTCTATTCACTAATTCTAAGACTTATTTCATCAGAACATTTCTGACATTGTTATAATGATTCACTTGATGCCTCACTAATTAGAAGTTTAGAACTATATCACTCACAAAAAAACATATACACAAAGAAATCCTGCTTTAAACATGTTTTTTAAGCATCTACATAACCAACACAAAAAGATATTTAATTAATGTCGATCTTTGACGCAACCCTACTATAATTAAAAACTCTTGGGTCAATCCGCACCTATTTCTAATACTAATCAATTTTTCACTATGCATATCTTTAATAATACCAATTTATATTTGACACAAATTTATGTCTTAAAGCATACCAAACAAATTCTTATGGTACTCGATTATATGCTTTCTCAAGAGCAATAAAAATCATATAAATATATTTTTTTTGTTCTATATACTTCACCATCAATTGTCTACACACAAAATTTGTTTCCATTGTAAATCTTCCTAGCCTGAAACCAAATTGATTCTTTGAGAAGCAACGTGCAAAGGCATGAAGAAAGCCTAAAATTCATGTGGGTAACAAAACTTTTAAATCAAATAAAGGGATGTCACCTAGCAGAAATAAAACTCAAGCAAAAAAAGCAGCAGTGAGTTCAAAAAGGGAAATTTTAAAATTTTTAAAAAAACAAAGAAGAAAAAAGTGATAGAAATAGCTAGCATCAACAATAAAACTAAAACCAAAGCATGCTAACTAAACTCATATAGCAAAAAAGAGTAGACTACTTTTAAATCTTCTCTTATAAAATCACTAAATGAACACAAACTGCCTCACCTCCATCCCAAGGGGTGTCATCGGGGCTGCACAAACACAAGAAAAAATCAGAATTCAGGCTTTATATTTGCAAAACCATAAACAATAGCAACCAACAAATTAAAATCATGGATACCCAAATATGACAGCATTCCAGAGCATAATGTTATTATCATGAGGTGCACCACTGATGCCTGCAGGTGGGTCATGCTGCAATCGTTTAAAGTCCCTCATTAATCTTTTCCTTGATGGAGTAGACATTCTCACAACCTAAATTATCATCATAGAATAAATGCCAATAAGAAGAAAAACGGTGAAAGACGTAATTTCAGCACATCCAAATAGATAAAAGTGCTATAACTATGTTAAAAAAAAAACTTGTACAGCTATAAAAATGCCATATGCCACAGAATGAAGCATTCTTTTCAATTCATACAAATACTTCTCACAAGTCACAATATTCAAGTAACGAAACTTGATAAGAAAGCTTGCACACTCTACAATCAAATAAACATGCAAAATTCTACAAATTCGACCAAATTCAATGACCTGAAGGTCACACGCACGCAATTATTACTGCAGAAAGGCTCCGAACACATAATTCACTAAAAAAAGGAGTAAATTCACCTTATTGAATGAACACCGGACACACGTAACTAAACACACCGCATCGATGTTAAAATCCAATCAACTCCCCGACTAATAACATAAACAACGATCAGCCCAAAAAACTACCCCTACTTCCACCGACGCTAAACCTAAAGAATATTAATGATCACGTCAAGGCCAGGAGGAGGGTTTCGACATTCAACACAAAACAGGTACTATTCCAACCAATCGGTCGCCAATCCCCCGCAAAGGCAGCAAAACAAATCCAACTGATAAACAAGAATAATCAAGAATAGAGCGATAGGAAAAGCCCCTTCACCAAATTTTAGCGACAAATTCGGATCTTCCTAGGGTTTAACCGGTTACAGCTGATTCTTCTCTACAACAAGATAAATCTTATCGCTTTCTTCCAGCTGAGTGTAATAGAACAGAGAGGCCAAGATCAGAAGACGCAATCCATTGAGGAAATTCGAGCGAGGAGAAGAGAGATCGGAGTCTGCAGCGGAGAATGAACGCGAACGCTTAAGGGAGAAAAGTCCAAATATATAGAAACGGGTCGAGACTTGTACACAGAGACAGAGAGAGAGAGAGAGAGAGAGGCTATTGGATGGAAATTTTTTAATAATAAATAAAGTATTTAATGCATTAATATGCAAATATTTTATATTATTTTAAATTAAAATTCTGAATTTATATAAATTAGGAAAAAAACTATACAAAAATATTAATTTATAAATTATATTAATATGACTTGAAGTTATTAAATTTATTTTAAATAAAATTTACACATAAAATTTTTATAATATATTAATTTTTAAAAAATAAAAATTTAAATTCCTACTAACTATTACTTTTATTAAATAACTTATTTTTGAATTCATTTATTTTCTACTTTTGTAAAAAAAAAAAAAAAATTTCCAACAAATTAAAAGGAGTGATATATTTCCAACTTTATTAAGACAATGTTTGTAAAAATAATATTTGTATTATTGAATATTGCTTTTAGCCCTTAAAATATGAATTTTAAGATAATATTTCATTTGAAAATTTTCAAAAATAAATTTTTAATAATTTAAATTTGATTTGTAACAAATTTATAATAAAACTGAATGCTTCAACTAGACTAACTCAATGACATAAAAAGCGAACTAATACGAGTCAAAATGAATCCAAATCAAACATTTAAAGTATTTATGAAGACTTCGAGGCATTATAACTCAATGATAACTAAAATCTTCTTGTTTATGATCAAATCGAGCAGCTGGACAATACTAATCCCATGAACTCAATGTCATTCGATTATGAGTTATCAAAGCACTCAAATACTTAATAAATGATATATGATTAAAGGGATTAATATAGATCATTTCGATATAGTGTTTTTTTTTTCTTATTCTAACCTAATTTTAAGGAAAAAACATCTTAAAAAGCTATAAATGAGATTATATTTTCTACATACAGGGGATTTGGGAGCTTAGAAAGTTGAAGAATTTGATTATTTTATCTAATAATTGTCATTAATTATCACAATCAATAACCATGATCGCATTCACCTAACTGCTAACATTTAACCCTATTGTGGACTGGAACATTCGCAATGGTAGAGAGAAATGGCTTAATGTCTTAGTTTTGTACAAAGATCTTACACACATACAAATAAAGAGAGAGATGTGAGAGAGTCATAAGAGACACTAAGATTTTTACATGGAAAATCCTGAAAAGAGGAAAAACCACGAGGTTGACCGAGTTGAAATGGTTCCATTAGTGTTTATTGTTGATTACAAATGAGGCCCTTTCATGGAGGGAAGGTCTTGGCTTGATGTAGTAAATATACATCATATAGAGCACATTACAAGGTGGTAGTTGGAAGAATCTAATGCTATGAGAATTATTCTCAAGAGAGTGCGGGCCTGTTCATTTAGCCAGCAAGATCGTTGTCGGGCAACTATGATCGGATGAACCGTAGTTTGCAGACGACGGTGATTAGACGGACCGTACTCAATGGACTATGGTGGTCTGAGGGACCGTAGTCAGTGGGCAACGTTGGTCGGAGGGACCATAGTCGACGGGCGATGGTGGTCCAAGTGACTGTAGTTGGCATGTGGCAGAGGCTACAAGGACCGTAATCAATGGGCAACAGTGGTAAGAGAGACCTTAGTTGGCGATCAATGGGAGGTCGGAGGGACCATAGTCGACGAACGATGGTGGTCAAAGGGACCGTAGTTGGCTGCCGACATAGGTCGGAGGGACCATAGTTGGCAGGTGGTGGATGTCACAGGGACTGTAGTTAACGGGCGACATTGGTAAGAGGGACCCTATTCAGTGATCAACAAGAGGTCGGAGGGAACATAGTTGGCAAGCGATTGTGGACGTAAGGACTGTAGTTAGCGGGCAACAATGGTCAGAGGTATCATAGTCGACGAGCAAATGAGATTGGAGGGATTGGGCGATGGAGGTCGAAGGAACCATAGTCGGCCGACGAAGGACCGTAGTCGGCGATTGGTGGTGGTCCAGCAGAGGTCCAAAGATGGTTAGGAGGAATTCTAGCGGTGGTCGATGGTCAAGTGGTAGTTCGACGATGGTTCGATGATTGTGGAAGGAAGGTTAGCGGCTTCCGATAGCTGGGTGGAGGTTCGACGGCCAGACAGTAGTCTGATGAAGGTCAAATTAACCGACGGTGGTGTTGAAGCTCTTAAAGCATAAGAGCTCTCTCCAATATGTTGACAAAGATCCAATCCTCCAACCCTAAGCCCCTTTCATGAGAGAAAATGTGGTTTTTATAGACTTTTTAGAGGGGAATGTCTCATAAATATGGAGAAAATCTGGGGAAGATTTAGAGTGCTCAAATTGACGGCCCATATTGATCCCCAGATTGTAAAACATTTTTCAAGTGTTTAAGTGTCTTAATGATGTCAAAATTCAGCGATCTTAGACTCATTCGATTCATCTTGCCGAGCCACTCGATTAGACTATAAGCATAACATATTTGGATATCATTTTATCATCCAATTAATCCTTCGAACTTTTCCAATAAACTTCGGGCCCTTGATTTGGATTCATTTGGGCTCGAATTGGGCCGATTTTGGTGTCGTTTGGTTCATCTCTTTGAGATATTTAGTTTGATTATAAGTTTGCTAAAACTGGAGTTCAAATGGTCCTGAATTTAATTTTTAAAATTTCCAACTTGAATATGCCTCAAGATTCATGCACTATAAAGACGATTTTTTTGTGACGTATCAAACCCTATCATTTGACTTCATCTATTCAATAATGGGCACCTGATTTATGTTACATTTTTTATGCTTACTAACATTTTATAATCATTTTTGCTCTCTATCAATTCTTCTATAATCCCTATAACACTAATATGACAATTATTCTCAATTATATAATCATGTCTTTATCAATTTAAGAAAGAGCATATTGTTGTATCTATCACAAAATCCCAAAAAAAATTATAATTATATAGAGATATTTATGCAAATCATATCAACCTATTCTTATTTTTAAAATAAATGATTTAATTATTGTTCTTCACAATCAAATTTATATACTTGAATATGGCACAATCAAATCATTAAAGTTTTGATAAAAATTAAATATATGATATGTAATTTTATGATGAATTTGAATGTTTAGATGCAAATTTTTTAAAATGGAGGTGAAAATAGTAATTTTGTAAATAATTAAATTTTAAATTTTATACAGAGTATGCCTTTGTTCTTTCCAGAAAACCAAAGAGATATATTTACATAAATTGCAGGAATTTAAAAATGAAAATTCAGAAAGCAGAAAGAAAATCACAGATAAATCTTTATTTCTTACATGGAAGCATAAGAAAAAAGAAAGAAATTTTCTTCTATGAAAAATGAAAGCATCAAAATCTTCAACACAACTTTAGCTTTATTACTTCAGAAAAATTAAGGCTTCGTTTAATACAGCTTTCTTACTTACTGTTTTCTAAAATAATTTTTTAATTCAAAATTTTCTAATTTTAAAATTTTTTTTACTCAAAAGCTATTTTAAAAAGTACTAAAAAAGCTATTCCAAACGGAGCCTAAGCGTTCAAATTAAGGTCTCGATTGGGACGGCTTCTTTATTGCTTCTTAAAATAACTTTTTAATATAAAAATTAAAAATTTTATACTAAAAAACTGATTTAAGAAGCAGTAAAAAAGTTGTCCCAAACGAGACATAAATCATGCAACTAACACTTCAGTTAAATACAAGCATAAACATCTCTTACATCATATATATCTCCATCAGTTGCTTTGAATTGTTCATTGATTTGTCAGACTTTCACTGCATTTAGGCCCCCCTAAACATGAAAAATATCATTTCATTAAATTTTATCATGATCATGAATAAATATTTTTGGTGTCAAGTTTGCAAAAATCTTCAAAATTATTGTCAAATTTATACATTGGTGCTCAACCTTTTCACCAACAAAATAAATGCTTAGCTATGAATAGAAAACTTTAGTTGGAGCACCCTCCAAAGAAATCTACATAGAAAAAATCATTAGAAGGTGCACTTTCTTACATGAACAAATCAGAATAGGGAGAATATCCAAATTTTCTTACTTGGGGAGAATTTTTATTGATCTACCTAATAAAAAGAATAGGTGGCTTTGAGTTTTTATGTAGTTGTTTTTCTTTTGAGAAGGGAATATCATTTCACTTTGATTAGTAACAAAACAAATGAATATGTTTTATTTTTGTTCACATTATTTAGTTTTGAAGTAGAGCCATAAAAAAAAAAAAAACATTCTAACATTCAAAATGGAAAAAATAAAAAAGTCCAAATAGAGTAGAGCTAGCTGACATGCTATGATGATGCTTGTGAATGGACAAATCAAATTCATTATGAAATAAACCATTGACTTGCTTACATAGTGTATATATAACATTAGTCCATATCAAATTTGAATATCAAAGCTTCAATTTAGTCAAACACAAATTACAATAAGCCATCTACCTCATTTTTTGAATAAAAAAATAATATTTAACAAAAAAAAAAAAAAAAATCTTCTTATTCTTAGACTTAATTGGCTTATTTGCTTCTTTGAACTTGGGACATGTTTGGTTGGGGGCTTCAGACGGCAGGATTAAAGCTTCGTTTGGGATGGCTTTCTTCCTGCTTATTTTTAAAAATTCTGTACTAAAAAATTACTTTAATAAACAGTAAAAAAGCCGTCTCAAACAAAGCCTAAGTGTTGAATAGAGTTGAGCAGTTTGGCTGATGAAAAAATAAATTAATGTAAGTTAACATTAAACTAAGAAAAGTATTTAATTATAGTTTAGCTTAAGCTCATTTTTTAATTAAGCACGATGTTTTAATATTCTATAAACATACGTTGATTTGTGATTAAGAGACCTCAAACTCAAACCATAAGAGGAAGAAGACGGCATATGAAGACAAAACCCTAGAAGCATGCTACTCATACATAGATCATAAAGCGAGTGAAGATGACGATGAATAAGAGGGGGAAAAGGGATTAGAGGTGACTATAATTATGAGTGGCAAATGAAAGATACTTAAAAAGAAATGTTGTCGATATTACAAACACATAATCAAAATCACCATCAATATTAGCCTTATTCTAACTATATGAGGTTAGTCATATGAACCTCATTCTCCATTCTTCTTTTTGTGCATCATCAACATTAATAATATCCCAACTATTTGGGCTTTAGGCATTAGGAATCATTATTTTTTATTTTCTAGTGTTGGGTGTTGTTTAACAGTTTAAGCCTATTCATCATAAGATCAATTTGAACAACTTTTATTGATGTTATCTAAAGTCTACCCTTTTTTCTTCAATATTCTTCTATATTATGTTTATTACTATATCCAAACGCAATTGCTAATCTTCATTGTACATGTCCAAAACCATCTAAGACTATGTTCACTATCTTCTCATCCATGGATGTCACTCCTTCCATCCCTCTTATATAATCATTTCCTAATTTGATACACATGTACTTTAATATTCTCATTTAAACTGCTCAACATTTGTTTTTACCGAAAAATACTCAAATATATAAAAATTACAGTTCTTAGCAGAATTTTAACTTCCATACCTTGATTATGACAGATTACTCCCATCTCTAGCCGGATTAATCACCTGTTCCCTGAGGATCCTGAGAGCCTCTGCAACACCATCCTAATAAAACAGCAATGATATAATCAGTTAATTCAAAACTCCAGTTTTAATTATTCACAAAAAGAAAGGCTTGTTAATACTGTATAAACAAACCTCAACTGATAAACTTTCAGCAATCTTCAGTGCTTGCTCCTTCATTGTGGGAGATAAGGCCAAATTTATAGCCTTGGTTAACTTATCTGCAGCTTTCTTGACGCTTGTGGCATCATTGTTATCTGGAACAAGATTTTCTCTCTCTAATGGCTCTGGTGCAACTCCCAACCAACATAATCTCTCAGCCCAATAAAACTGATCTAGTATGAAAGGACAGAGGACCTAACAAAAGAAGAAAAATGGGGGGATTTGAGAAAATATAAATAGATGACATAACTTAAAAAGAGTTGAAAGTATCATTAATATCTTTATGATCGTGATAATATTGTTAAATGTTTAAGAAGTTGTTGGATTTTGACGTATTTGTTTCGTAGAAGTAAAACTACAACTACTACTATTGTGATGAAGGGAATTGGCGCTTGCTGGCAACAAAATTTACCACCCTGTTACAGTTGGCAAGGAATAAGATGGCAGGAGGGAGTTCAGGAGCTGTTATTGTAGTAGGAACTACGTCTGTATGTGTAATATCTAAAAGCCTGGGCCGGTCCAGGTATTTCTCTCGCCAAATCTTACACCCCAGACTGCCCCTCTCGCTCCTTCGCCCGGATCGCAACAAATCGCACGCAATCAGCCGCCTGCTCACAAGCCTCTTTCCCCTTTTGTGCAATCGTGATAATTTCGCAATCCCGCCATTCCTTTCAATTCTCCTGCTCCATGCTCTCTCTCGTCATTTAAGGAGTCAATTAGTCAAAGAAAACTTAGGGCATCAGATTTCCCTTCTCCCTCTTACAGTAGCCGCCAGACCTCTCTCATATCCTTCCTCTTTGTTTCTCTTGCAAACAATTGCCTTTAAACACCCTCTCCTACTTCTTCCTTGGCAACAACCGCTCCTCCTGAGAACAGCCTTTGGCGAACATATCCCAATCTCCTCTTATTCTATAGTAAGTTCATTTCCCTCTCCTCTTCTCTTTCTTCTTCTTATAGTATTAGTCACCATATTAAGTAATTCTTTTGTTTATACTTTATAGTGAGGATCAAGTTTTGATTCATATTGATTTTGTTATTTAGATTCTTTTATAAATTATTTAAACTGTTAGTCCTATTATTGCAAATCATTTCATTTTATGCATGTATTCATAATAAATTTGCAAGCTCATAAGCAAGCTAATAAATAAAATATTCTTGATTTATTGATGCATAACCTCCTGTATGTCAATTTTGTATATTTTAAATCTTTTTGGTTATACACTTTGTTATTTGAATGTTGATGTAGATAATTAATGTGAGTTATTCATAAAAACACTTGTAATGTATAATTATGAGTATATCAATAAAACCCTATTGGTTTTTGACTAGTCGGGGCTGACGGGCCCCTAGAGTGACGACTCTACAGGAAATCATTGAATTCCTTGGGTGAGAATTTACCTTCCCGATGACGGATATATGATAAACCGATAATTTATATATATGCATTAATGTAAGAAAATATACATGGATATGAATTGAAAATAAGAAATGACTTACAATTCGTTGTGAGGTTCAAGGATACCTATTGTGGAAAGATAGGTTGATTCAGCCCAAAACTAATATGGCGGTAGGAAAGATCGGTTGCTAGAGAAATTGAAGGAGCATTGAAATTTTGATTAAGCCCAAAACTAACTGATCCTAAAACACCTCTTAATTTCCTATTTATTGATGTAAAAAGGGATAACAAAATTTAAATAAATAATTATAATAGATAAGAAAGCATAAAAAAGATTCTTATCCCTAAATGCAATCCCCAAGCCAAAATTTAAGACATGAAACGAACTTTTATATTTCAAGAAAAAATAATTAAATAAAAATGAAAGTACCTAAGGTTCCTAATATTTAGGAATTGACTATAATTTTAAGAATAATAACTATCACTTAGATGAAGGTCAAAGATGCAAATGATAAGTTTGCCATACTTGAATTGGGTCGATCTTTGATAGACCCAAACTATAGCCTGTTTGGGTTGATTTTCTCATCTAAATTTTTTTCTTGATGCATCAAAATTTGTGGTCAAGTTCATTTAATGCATTCAAAACTGATTCAAAGGTAAAAATTATTGGTCAAAACTAATGATGAATGCATTTTAAAGACATTGATGGCCGGCCAAAGATTGGAGGCATTTTCAATAGAGTCATAAAGGAAGAATTCAAAATTAAAGCAAGAAGACTTATCATCATTCCCTGCTTGGCTGTCCCATGCATGGTTGGAAGATCAGCAGTTAAAATGCAAAATTATATTTTATTTTCATGCCATCCATGTTTTGGAAAATTCTATTACAAAAGTAAAAATGAAAGGGTACTTTGTAGTTAGTAGAAGACAACCTGGGGAACACCAGCATGAAGTGCTGCAGCAGTGGTTCCGCTGTGACCAATTCCATAAGTTTTCTTGTTACACTATTGAAAGTGATAAAAAAAAAAGATTTAGCTGAAATAGAACAGCACCTGCCTCCATGATGAACTACAGCTGCACACCTTGGGAACAGCCAGATGTATGGAGCGATTCTGTTTATTTTTAATCAAATAAAACAACAAAAATGTCTCAGGTCATCATCAGATTTGTAAAATAGAACTTGATAATGCCCTGCATGGAAGATTAAGGCTTCGTTTGGGACGGCTTTCTTTATGCTTCTTAAAACAGCTTTTAAGTATAAAAATTTTACTTCAAGAAGTAGTAAAAAAGCCGTCCCAAACAAAGCCTAAAAGGTGCTTACCCAGAAAAACAAAGGAGCCTATCACCAAAAATAAGTCTGCAATCTTTCCCACAATTTGGATTGGATAGATTCTCTGAACTTGGTGAGGTGCCAGAAAATAAACGTATGACAGCATCTAATGGCTCATATCCTGCTGAGAAAAGGATAAATCTGTAACTTGTGCTCTTTATAACAGCTTCAAGAACTGAAAGAAATGCCACGGGATTTCTAATGAAGCCCATGCTGTAGAATTTATGAATGTGATCAAGTGTTAGTTGGATAATGCAGATTGTATTTATTGCAAATTAAAAAATGAAATGGGCGTTGTAGGTTCATTATGCATGTCCATTGCTAGTATTGCATGACATTGCATTTCACAATTTCAACCATGAAGAAATTATTCTGAGCGGAGGCCGGACACAGCTCTACGTCCGGAAGCGAATCAAGTGCAGCTACGTCAACGGCACCGAGCAATACCGAGCCGTGGTACAAAGCAAAGGGGTGACGTGACGCATTCTGGTTGATCTCCGGACGGCGTTTGGCGTCCGCACAGAATAATTTATCCTCTTACACTGCTTTTCATAATTATTCATGCAAGTAAGAGCATTTCTAGCCATGGAAACTTAACAAGTTATGGTGGCTTTCAAAAGAAATCAACATAATGAGAATCCTAATGGGAATGGATTAGCATCGGACCAGTTCAGCTCGTTTGTTCAATCATTCCAAAAACAAAATAAGGTTGCAATATGTTCATGACTTTTTTAAAAAAATCCTCCAAAACAAGGGAATTTTAACATTCCCATTCCCTTCGTCCATCCCTCCTTGCAAGCTAACTCAACACGTCCATCACTCCAAATGTTGAAATTATAGCTGGTGTTTACGAAGGCTTTCTCTAAACTATCCTAGCTCTCTTGCATCACTAGCATTTCGACAAAACTTGAACTGTTGGATCCAAAAATGTTCATGGATAATACTAGAATCTTACTGACAAGCATAATACGACAAATGCAACGAGTATATATGAATTGGAATCCCAAGCCTTCCCCTTGAGTAGAAATAACTTAGTGACCCAAGCCTTCCCTTTAAACACATATTTATAGGTTCAAGCCAAATTTTGGCACTGCTGGAGAAATAATATCCAATAAGAATATACATAGCTAGGCTTAGCAGTTTCTTGTTGTAATAATGCATGAGATGTGTGGCCAGAATACATTGAAGTTCCTTAGTTGAAGCCAACATTCGAGGAGAAGGCCGTGGCTGACTTTGGCAAATGTAGTCAATAAATTCAAAGCTCAGGCAAGTCATTCTAAAGTAGGAGTGACTTAAAGCGATTAGTCTCAGGTAAGTTCAAAAACAATTTCATGTACTCGGTACTCTAGGCTTTCTCTAATGATTATTGTGAGTACATCATTAAGATGTTGCAAGTTGCAGAGAGTCCTTGACGACTTCACTATACCTCTAGCAAATTCAATATTATACATTTTACTTAGTTAGCATACCGAACCAGACCGACTCAACTTAAAACTATCTTTAAGATATTTGGATATACATCTTTGATAAGGCTTGAATATTTCAAACCATGCAGTTATGCAGTGCCTTGGTTCATGATGACACCAGTGCATAAGCAAGGGATGGAGAATAACCTGATAAAATTGAGGTGATATTAGACATTGATAATTATTGAATGATCTTGGGGCTCACATCACAATTGACATCACAAATAGAGCTTCTTCCCTTCTCCCACACACAACTAGCTATATGTAGGACACGCAAGTTAACCAATCTTGATAGAAGGGATGCTTAAGCACACGGATTAGGGCTCCCAATCATAGATTGGTCCTCTTATGGCCCTTAGATTGAAATTCATGAGTTTTACATCTTCTTCTAGCCATATTAACCCCTCTTGAGTACCTTTTTTTTTTGTAAATAGCTTTAATTTATGTCCATTGTAAGAATTTTGAAGAAGTTTATATATCCACACTTTGTATAGAATCAAAACATAAAATTCAAAGTAATTTTTCTACTTTTTTACTTTTCAACTTTTCTGCAATAACAATGTAGTACTTCTACTATAAACAATGGTATGGAAGTGAGGTAGGTTGGTAAGGTGGTCTGAGCATCTTGATTGACATAGGATAAAGCAATAGTATAGAAATCATGCATCAATCAAAGGAGCTATCTGATAGAAAATACTTGAATTCGCAAGTAATCCAAGAAGAAATGCTTGAGTTTGCAAGCAAACCTAGCAATAATTAGCCAAAACAGCGAGAAAAAACAAGAAAATCTGGAAGAAATCAATCTAAAAAATGATAGATTGCAATAGTAGAATCAAAGCAAAGCAAACTCCAAGCAATATACAATTGATCCTCAATTCAAGAGGAGGATCGTCTCTCTCAATCTCTAAATTGTGGATTTAGAGCCCAAGAAAGCAAGAAAACTCCAAGAGAACAACTCCAAATCATGCATAACCCTAACCCTAATCCCTACTCTCATACTTAAAGCATACAATTAATTATTTAAAGCTAAATTACTCGCTTGCCCTTGTTGCCCCGTCCTTTGCCTCCAATTCCTTCGAATTTGAATCCCTAGTGGGCCCCACTCCTTCCTCTCTCCTTATGCCGCCGCCCCTCCTGTAGCAAAGAACCAGCCTCTTCAAAGAGGCCGGTTGGGGTTGGGCCGGTCCACTAGGGACCGGTCTAACACTATCATTGACAGTGAAGCTATCAGTGCAATTTCTCAAAGACAGCAGTCATAGTGATCATCAAAAGGGGAAGGAATGCCAACTCCATCGCTCCAAGAATACTAACTGAACAGGGTAAATTGGGTTCAGTCTTTTCAATTCAGCTTGTTCTATTCAACACAACTAAGACTTTGGTCTTGGGTGACAATAATAACAACAAGCCTTTATCCCACTATATGGGTCAAGTAAATGAATCATTTTTCTTCATTGTGTCATATTAAAAGTCAAATTCTCATTTAAATCTAATAAGAAAAAAGTCATTTCTAAACTTTTTAACTAAGTCCTTTTAGATCTACCTCTATCTTTTT
The DNA here is from genome assembly GCA_016618105.1 of Dendrobium huoshanense. Lineage (NCBI taxonomy): Eukaryota > Viridiplantae > Streptophyta > Magnoliopsida > Asparagales > Orchidaceae > Dendrobium > Dendrobium huoshanense. Next base: position 2,029,436 of record CM028351.1, on the reverse strand, counting down.
TAACATAGATTGGATCTAATACATATACTCTCCTAACAGGATTATCAGAAGGCCGACATTTTATGTGACCAAATAATCTAAGGCATAGATTAATCAAACATTACACTAAGACTTTGGTCTTGAGTGACAGATGGACAAAAAAGGAGACCAATCAATACCCAGTCAAATCGGTTGGTATGACCAGATTAATCAAACATTGCAAACATTGTGTAGTAGCAGATGTTTAAAAAAACAATGAAGCTTTTCAATGTGCAAGGCATCATTACGAATTAGAAATATTAAGTTTCAAAGAATTGTCTAAAAAATAAACAAAGGACCAAATTTTTCTATGTCAAAAAACATCAAGTGATATCTAAGAAGGATTGACAAAAAAGGATGACCGCCAAGGCAAATGGCAGATTATATACGAGATTAGCACAGCTAGGCTGGAAAAAATGTGGAAGATGGAGATAACTGGTATTTGAAGCCATTTGGTTGATGATTTTTCTCGGTTCAATCCCCATGGTTTTTTTATTCTCAAACTCATCATGTCAGATATTTGGAAAAGAAGACTAGCACGTTTTAATATTTGATGCAAGCAAAAAATTAGGAAAACCCCTAATTTTTTGCAAGCAAAAAAAACTCTTCCTAGAATAAAAGAAAATACATAAAATACCCCAAAATAGACAAAATACAACAATTAAACAAAAAACAACTTCACTTTTATAATAGAAAGACACAACTTTTGACAAACATAAAAGACCTAAAATTGAATTTCCATCACCTGAGAAGAATAATACAAGTGGGGTGGTCACATGCGGATAGAAGAAAGATATAAGAAGCCGAGACGAAAGGGATGACAAGCTCGCAAGCTTTCCTAGAGAAAGAGAGGAATGGAACAAGCTCTCAAGCTTTTCCACAAACAAACCCGTAGGTTTTGGCTTCCAAAAATCACTCAATAACCCTTTTTTTTATTAATACAAAACACCTAATATTTATAGGAGAAAAGAGGGCAGCCAAACAACCCATAAAACATCTCCAAATAAACCAATCAGGTAAGGGAAATGAAAGGCCAGCTGGCTGTCCAGAAAAAACAGCCAAACAGCCCCAAAAAAGGACAAAATTAAATCCATAACAGCACCCAAAAAGGCCACACAGAAAACCAGCAAAAGCAGCCACGGGACAAGCAGCCAGGGGAGGAATCGAAGGGGCAAAAGCAGCCACGGGAGAAGCAGCCAGGGAAGGAATCAAATGGGCAGCACAGGGAGCCGGGACAGCATCCAGGGAACCGGAACAGGCAGCACAAGGGGAAGGAATCATTCACAAGAAAGCAGCCAAGGGGAGGAAACCAAAGGGACATAGGAAAAGGAAAGAGGCAAGAAACCACTCCATTAATGAGCTATCAAGTGCAATTATTTCTCCAAATAATGAGCTAAAACATCAGCTCAAGTAATAATGAGCTAGAACCAAGTAGCTCCCAATAATTTAGCTCAAAACCTAAGCAGTCAAGGCCTAACCCGAGAGGCAACTAGCAGCCCAAAGACCAAAAGAACCCAAGCAACTTGTACACCCAAAGCTTGCCTACATCAATATGTCTTTACAATTTTATTGACTCGATGGAGTCAATATTAAGAGAAGTACCATCGTAAACCGAATTGACCAACATAATGAAAAACGATAGCATATGTTGAAAGAGATTTCAAGAAATGCGATTCATTAAAAAAAGAAACTAGCCAAAGTGTCAGAAACAAACAAGTATTTATGCAAAATAAAAAGTTTAGAACTTGCCTTCCAATAGAACTTAGTCCAATAAAAATGGATAACCGTGAACTAGATTCATCCATGAGAAAGCTTTGTAAATCAGCATGATTTGCACAGAGCTCGCTTTTCTTGATTAAGCATTTAGAGAAAGTTGAGGACATTTCCCTGCATCTACTGCACGAAAATTGCCATTCTAGAGGTAGAAACCAAAATCCACACACATGAGCATTTGATGGCCAGTACCCTGTTATACATGTCATTCAAGTCAAAACAATAAAAACAAGATAAAAAGAAAAGATAAAATAGACAACAACAGTAACATTAGGCCTTTATCCCACTTTGTGAGGTTGGCTACATGAATCCTTCTTCTCTATTATGTCTTGCTAAGAGTGAAACTCTCATTTAAATCTAATATAAAAAAGAATCATTTTTAATATTTTCTAACCAAGTCTTTTTAAGTCTATCTCTACCTTTTTTAACATAAGCCAAATCTAATACATCAACTCTCCAACTAAGTCATCAAAAGGCCGATGTTTTGTATCCAAACCAGCTAAGGCGACTCTCTCTAATCTTATCTGTCACTAGAGTTACTCCAACCTTTAGACTCTAAGGTTGATGATGTGAAACGTAAATGCCATATACTTGCCTAGGTGGCAAGATTAATTAAAGCCCAAATCAATTTGGGGAGAGAGAATCAAAATCTGAAATTAATGAGTAATTAAAGCTAATTCAAAATTTTGAATTTGAATTGTCATTAATTGGGAGGATTAAATGATTAATTGATTTAAATCTGAAATTAAATTTCAGATTTAAATTAATGGTTATTGGCTTAATTGGAGGGACGAATTTAAGGAGTAATTAATGCTAATTCGAATTCAAATTTTGAATTTGAATTGTCATTAATTGTAAGGATTAAATGATTAATTGATTTAAATCAGAAATTAAATTTTAGATTTAAATTAATGGTTATTGGCTTAATTGGAGGGACGAATTTAAGGAGTAATTAATGGTAATTCAAATTCAAATTTTGAATTTGAATTGTCATTAATTGTGAGTCTCTCCTAATTAAGAAATTTCTTTATTCCAAGGAGGAAGAGAGGGGGAGGTGGGGGTTGGTGGGCGTCGGCCTAAGGGATGGCCGGCGAGTGAATTTCTGGACGGGCCAATAGGGCCGGCGACAAGGAGAACTTGGGGAGGAAAAGCCCGAGCTTGGTAGAGGATGAGAAGTTTGGGGATATCTTGGAATTTCTAACCTCACGCTCTTAAACTTCAAGATCTCAAAGGAGATTGTAGGGATGTCGGAACTCACACAGAGATCCACGAAACTCTCCTCAAGAACTCACAAAGAGATATTGAGAATCTCGGAACTCACAAAGAGATCCGCGAAACTCTCCTCAAGAACTCACAAAGAGATCTTGAGAATCTCGGAACTCACAAAGAGATCCGCGAAACTCTCCTCAAGAACTCACAAAGAGATCTTGGGAAAATCGGAACTCACAAAGAGATCCTTCTGAACTCACTAAGAGATCAACACGAAAATAAAATTTTTTATTATCAATAATCCATCATCCAAATACAAGAGAAGGGGCTTCTATATATAGGCCTCAAGAGAAATTAAAAGACACATTCGCCCCTTGGGCTTACATAAAACAAGAAGGTAAAATGAGAAATTGCAAAACTAAATTAAAATACACTTAATAAACAAAAATAAAGCAAAGTGATCTCGGTCGTCGATCTTCAGCTCCTCGGATTGGCATGGACGGTTGGATGTCCGCATCAGTTGACCTCCAAAATTCAAATTTTCCTTCAACTCCCTCTCTAGTATTATCAAAAAGAAGAATATCATCAATACAAAGCATGCACAATGGTACATTCCCTTGCAAATGTCTAGTAAGAACATCCAAGACTAAAGCAAAAAGATATGAGTTTAAAGATGATCCTTGACATAATCCAATTAAAATAGGAAAATACTTGGTTGAACCACCTTATGTTTGAACACAAGTAATAGCTCCTACATACATAAAATAAAGAAGGTACAAAAAGCTTGTAAAATTGGTGGTTTGGCGCAGTTCAAATTAAAAGCACATAGAGAAATTAAAGATATTCCTTTTTATCTAAGAAACAAAAGGAAAGAAAAAATAATGAGGAGAGAGAACATAACACAAGTCAAAAGGAGACATATATGCACAAAAAAAGTTCTAGATAATCTAGGCCAGATGGAGATAAAATAAATCCTCATATAACAATAAGACTAATGAGATCTAATTAAGTTGATAACTTCCGGAATACCTCCTTACTACATTTAAGAGTCCATTGAAATAACTTTAGTGATAAGCATCTCATCAATTAAATTTAGGGTTTGTTTGTGGCAGCTTTTTCACAAAGTCACGTCATAATTTTGCTAAATATTATTGTTGCTTTTCAAAAATATTTTTTACGATTAGATCCGCTAGAATGTGCTATTTGTAAGAAAGTTGTTATACAAACATTTCAAAAAAAAGCAAAATTTATAATACCCACAATATCTTTTAAAAAATGCATTATTACCGCAACAACTTCACAAATATTTTTACAAATACCCATAACACCTTTAATAGCATAACTACATAATTCCCATGATGTTTAGTTTAAATGCTGTTTACACTGACGACCATAAATTCAGTTAACTCCATTTTTTTCACCAAAAGAAGATTACAAGACCAAAATTAATTGAAATAATAAGGTAAAAGCAAATGGAGCTAAAATATACAGAACATTAGAAACAAAAAAAATGGGACAGAAAATTCCTTGCATTGAAGTTCAGGTATTATACCCGGGCATTCCACAATCTCCTTGCTGAACCCATATCTGATCATTAAAATACAAACTCAAAAATGTTAGCAATATTTTAGCCAATTAAAAATAAAACAACTCAAACTAGAAAATGCAAGGATATTAATATAATAACATTCAATTCATTTGGGGTTGCTATGACTATTTATAAACGTAAAAGTAGAGTTACCGTAGAGAAAAGCTTTTTTTTTTTAGTTGTTGTAAGTACTATAATTTCTTTAAGTTGGATAACAACTTCCTTATAACTATCATACTCTAGCAGATTTAATTGTTAAAAAGAACTTCTAGCTAGATTTAATTGTTAAAAAGAACTTCTAATCACAAAATATTCTGAAAGACGATAAGAAATTTATAAACAAATAAGTAGTGGCAGCTTTCTGACAAAACAAAAAATCTTTTTTTGAATTAGAGTGGCAGGAAAAAGCTCATGGCCAAGCCATCAAACTTGTTCAAATTAGCAGACCAGAAAGTAAAACTTCAGATAAAAAAACCAACTCTGAATTTCAATTACTTATCTGCCGTTAACCTACTTCCACTCGTTGCCTTGGTGTAGAGGAAAACTGGACGAAGGAGTTGCTGGTTCATAGTTCAAAAATTGAAAAAACTTGATGTAGTCCATATTTAAGTTTCACTGACTACTATTAAGCCCTCAACAATAAATGGGGCTAAAAATTATTGTTGTTGATTTACAAGCACCTTATCATATATATTCAACCTCCAGAGCCAAGCTGCTCATATTTTATGTACGCTTTGGTTGTTATACTAAATATACAAGTAGTTAATAGCCATTACTACATACCATTATTTGCTAGTGTGAACCTATTTAAACATAGAGAGGGAAAAATAAAAAATTTAAAAGAAGATCAATGCATAAAAACACACAGAATTTAATACATATTCATTCAATTGATGGCAAATATTTCTTGATGCAACTGCATATTTCACAATGATTTGATTGTGAAGAATTGCAACTTTAATTCCTCTAATACAAATATAACTCGGCATCCCACGACTAAGTAAGTGAAAGTATTTTCTTTGTGGAGCAAAAAACTAACCTCCACAATTTAACAAACAAAAATAAAAAAATAAAAAAATTTGTGGGCTAGAGTGACCTGTATAGTGAAAATTTTAAAAATTACACAATTGCGTATATTACATCCTTATAAATTCAATAAATTTTACACTAATTATTGGGTGCTATGAAATACTACGAAGAAAATGAATTTGGGTGCATGGAGTTATCAATTTCGATGAGTAGCAGCTACTTCTTTTAAGGATTTTATCATCTCTTCCCTTAAAATTAGCAATAGAACACAGCCTATATTACCAAGATGTAGTAGTGGGATCAGAGAGTATTTCAAACTTTTCAATCTGAAGTTGTTCAGCCCATCAAGCTTTCTGAAAAAAGATGAGTTGAATGCTATCTAGTTTATTTGATACTGAAGCCAAAAAGATTCCAACAGCTAAAAATCAAGCACAATGATTAGTTCAATGTGTTCATATGAATAAAATCATGGAAGTATATTATTTTATGTTGTTGCAACAAAAAAGAAGTAAAAGTTCTGAGTAAACTTCCCCAATTATCACAATTAAAATTCATACGTTGTACCGTTGGTGTGATCCCAATTTGTGGTGTGGAAGATTCATTGTACTGATAGGTTAAATCTAAGACAGATTTTTGACTTTCTACAGCATACATTGAGGGGCAATGGGTTTCCCCTTGATCTTTTTTCTCACTTTTATGGGTAAAACAAGAAAAGAATAGCAGTTAAATAGTTGTCTCCTTCCTTGTACTTGTCGTGCTGGTGGCTAGTGGTGTACATGCATTGAATTGGCCTAGAACTAGGTTGCCGGCTGGTGCAGGCAAAAAAAGAGAGGAAATTTTTGGTTCTAAGTCTAACTGAAGGAATCTGAAAACGGATTGATAGAGGGAAAGGAGAAATATAACCAGTATTTGAAGAAGAGGAAATCATAGAATAATAGGAATCAATTTTCATATAATAAAAACTTAATTTCAGATTACAGACTTGATCTTTATTTATAGAAATAAAAAAGACATCAATCTATTTGAATTCAAAGAAGCTAGAAAAATAGGAACTAATCCTTAAAAATAACTAGCAACACCTAGATTCTCTCCATTAAAAGTGGTCGGCCCTTTAGATAAGTATGAAAAATTGGTGGAGTGATTTGATTCTCTTGAAGAGCATTTCTCTTTCTACCCTCCTTGGCCACCCCCCTTACTGGAAATTCAAAGTGCAATTTTGCAATTAAATCCCAGCTCAATTCAATTTTATCCTTCAAGGTTAATTTTACAATTTTTCTAAGAGCCTCCTGGATCACAGTGTGATGGTAAAAAATAATTGTGTGGTTCCTCATTTGATCACAAATTCAGTCAATCTTAAAAAATGGATCCAAGGTGTATAATTCAGTTCTGATATGATAAAAATCAAGATAAATCACACAGATATTGAAATTATAAGCAATTTATGCCTCACAAGTGATGAAATTTAGAATTCTTACAGCAGCAATGGTGATTTTTTCCTCATGTGCCACATTGGTAGATTGGTTACAGGATCCTGAAGTTATTATTAAGCATATTGACACAAATAAATTATAGGTTTGTAGAAATCAATAAAAAAATAGGAAAATTTTAGCAAGCATTGATTCCAAATATGCTTATACACACCGTAAAAGGAAGAGAGCCTAGATGTAAACATTCACTTCTCCATGAACCCCATTCTTCCGTGAAGAGTGGCCACATCCAGTGGATAACATCATTCCAGCAGATCTGCTTATATGGAAAGATAACAGTTCTCAAAAAATAAAAGATGAAGGAAGCAATTTAGATTGACAGGGTGAAAAAAGGCCTTAGAAAGTTACATCATTAGCATAAGCTTCATGAAAATATTTGTATAAAAGAGTGAACTCCTTTTTGAAGCAGCGTTCAAATGAAGAAGGAGCGCTGACAAAATGCAAAGTAAATGTCATTTTTAATTCACATTAAGGCTTCATTTGGGATGGCTTTTTTACTTCTTCTTAAAGTAGCTTTTGAGTACAAAAATTATAACTTTTGTGCTAGAAAGTTGTTTTAAGAAGCAGCAAGAAAACCGTCCCAAACGAAGCCTAAAAGAAACATGAGCAGGATGTTAAAACAACAATTTGCAAGAAACTACATAAGAATATAATGAAGAGAACATGATAAAATCATAAAAATAACGTTCTGATTTTGTGAGTCTAGCATTAACAAGCTAGTGCATGAAGGAAGCAAGAATTCAAAATGTTTAGCCGATATTTGCATTTCATATGAAAAAACCTATGCTAACACGAGAATATGAACCGGACAAATGGAATTGTCAGTTCATAAAACTGCTATCTAAAGCATATTAAAAATAAATGTGATTTCAGTACCTATAGGGAACAACATAAGGAGCAGCAACCACACATTGTATTTGATATAATTCTGCAATACTCCAGCCTTCCTGGAATAACGCATATTAAGAAAAGTGTTCAGTTAAAACTTAAAAGATTTGGTTAACCAACATATGAAGGCCTTGAAAATAGCATCGCCATTTGGTACAAGGTTATTTAAATGAATCCAAAGGAAATATAGCAGAATAAGTTTTTTTTTTTCTTTTTTATTAATCAGTACCAAGGCAAAGAAATTGATCACAATAAAATCACCCTTTAAGCAAGGACCATCTCCAAAAACTTTTGCAACAGCAGATAAGCACTCTTGTTTATGTTCGGTTTTAATCTTCATCTTGTACATCGCAAAGGATGGGGACTTGGGATCATCTAAGTCAAAAACCCAATTGAAGGTCATAGGCTCATAGCTCATGATGAAAGAGGGAATTCAAACTAAGATTCACCCAAGTGGTCTCACCTGATACGGCGTCAAACTGATGTACAGAAAGTACTGATGGAGTTGGAACTGATATATAGGAAACATTTTTGGCTTTCAGATGATAGATTAAATTCTGTAAAAGCGATTAAAAACAAAGACGTAAATATGGACTCACAATTCAGAATCAACTAGTATGCAGAGATCATTGTTTTACAACCTGATGCTCTGCATGGCTGATGAACACCACATGGTAGTGTTTCTGGTCACTTGCAAGAGCAGCGGCAATAGCCTGACAAAATCATAAGTGAAGTTTTAGATATCAGCCATGTTTGTTGTAGATCAAATACAACTATATAACAACATATAAAAAAGTGGGAATCAAACATTGATCCAGCTGAAGTATCTCTATGCGATAGACATCATCAAAATTTTGTTTTTGGTAACAAGTGAAAAAGTTCAATAATTCCTCATGAAAATTTATTGACTCAACAAATGTGATAATGTGGAATTGTGGATTAGACTTTTTTTTAAATGAGCATAGAACCAGATATGCTCCCTTGTTTGGAAGAGAGGAAGATGGGTTATTCACATTTCGGGTTTATATAATTCGATGTTATTGAGATATCAATATTATTAAGATATCAGACTCTATTTGTAAAATAATATATGTTTGATTCAATGTTATTCTATTTTATGATGTCAATATTTTCAAAAATATAATTGTTTGGTGCAATGTTATCTTTAGAGTTCTACACGCTTGTGGTAAAATTACCATCGAACCCATCGAACAATATTTATTATTAATTAGGGGAAACCTCATTAGAATAAACACATAAAATTAATTTTTACCTTGTCATTCACAAGATGATGTATGAAAGAGCTACTATGTCATTTTGAACAAGATTGATTTGCAAAACTGGAAGTCAGAGTGACATGTTCCAACAGATAGGAAGCTCATGCGCGTCATAGAAAAAGGGAAAGCGCAATAGGAGATTCGCCATCATATGCTCGAGAAGAGACTATTGCAACTCATCGACCGTGAGGTGCATAACATGACACTTTTGGGGCTTCAAATATGTAGATGTTGAGCAATATATGGATGTTGCCCGGTTTTGAGTGACATCTAGAACTGTGAAACCCCTCATGAAAATAAACCTACTCTTAACATCGAGACTCATTTTTGTGTAACAATTGAAATTTTATTAGATATTCCAAAGTTAAGCATGCTCGTATAAGAGCACTCTTAAGATGACTGATCTCTTGAGAAGTTACACCTATGGTACAAAATCGTGAGGTTATTGGGCCAAAGTAGATAACATATCTATAATTAAGAGTTTGAGTTGTTACAATAAGTCCTCAAATATAAATGCCGTTTTTCAATTTCATATTTAAAGATGCCAATGAAGCATAAATCTGACGTCTTCTCGTAACATTAAATAGCATTGCAATGTTGGCAAACCAACAGCCTCTTCATTTCATTATCAGAGGTGAATTGAAAGCTAAAGGAATCATTAGAAACACCACTTGAAGAAGTATACAGATGCCTCCGAACTACACAGGTGTAAGTAAAAAGCTAATTTCATAGCCATCCGGACCGCATTGCAATACGACGAACATAAGCCAAACAACTAAGCAGAAAGTCATGGGATTTAGAAGATCATAACTGATTCGGCAGTGAGTACGAACTAACTATCATGTATACTCTTTTGAAAATGATAGTAAGACGATGCCATAGATACTCATTCTCAAGCGGAAGAAAATCAAAGGAAAAAAAGAATTTCTTATTAAGAAGTTGTGACACTCCTTAGGGTTTGCTACTTTGATTCTTCCGTGCAGCTACTTTAAGTGAAAAGAGAATGAGACAAATTACCGCAAGAGGAAAGACGTCGCCTTTAGTGCCGAAGGCCATGAACACTGCTCGAGGTCTATGTTCTGTCTCCATTTTTTTCCCACCAACACCTCCGCCCAAAAAGAAACACAGGATGAATTTATATGACCAACGAGTTACAGTCAAGGGCTGTTTGGTAGAATCTAAGATTTTATTTAAGTAGTATTTAACTATTTATAAAATTATGACTGGTTAAATTCTAAAAATTATTTGATAATCTTCATAATAAATCATATGTAACTGTTTGACTATTTCATTCAAGATTTAAGGAGGTTGAAAGATTTGTGCGGAGTTTTTTCCTTCCCACACCAATAGAGTCAGAGGATTTCGAAAATCCGCCGAATGAGAGGATTTCCGAAATCCGGGATGTACGATGAAAAGGCGGAATTTTCCGCCTACTGAGGCTTTGATTTTCCGTGAGATTTGGTTTTGTATTTTAGACTATTTAGCTGAATTTCGCCTCCTAAATCCACATACCAAATAGTCCCTCAGAATATGCAAATATTATAAGAGGAAATTGTCTAACTAGTAACTAGAGCTGAATAACAAGATACATGAGACTATATGCGTCATGATACAATTATTTGAGCAAATATCTTTGTTTTTCTAATAAATGATATTTTTTTGGGCTAAATTATTTTCAATAAGGGTAAATTTTAGATTTATGTGCTGCTTATTAAGGTCTTAATATTTAGATTTGAATCTATTTGATTTTGTTTAACTCGTATTATAATCTTTGCTCGAGCTTGATGTGTGTTGTGTCGGTTCCTGAACCGATCGCAATATAATTTTAAAATTTAAATATTATGTAAATAAATATGAAAAGTTCGGGGTTAAAAGTATAAACATATACAAAATTTGTGTAAATTCCGTAGAAAATGGTAGCACCTAAATTTTCCTCTATATTTTTTTCTCTAGCATTAGTAGATCAATGGTCATCAAAGCTTAGCGATATGTACACGAACATAACAGTTTAAAGAGAGAAAACCACGTCGTCTTGCCCAGTTTAAATAATTTCACCAGTGTTAGTAGATGATTGCAAATGATGTTCTTCTTGTGATGAAGGTGTTAGCTCAGTATAGTAAATATACATTACGTGGAGCATATTACATAGTTGAAGTTGGGATGATCCGATGACATTAGAGTTGCTTTCGTTTATTCGGTAGGGCCGTAGTTGACGATAGTGGTCATAAGGATTGTAGTTAGCAGCCAACGGAGGTTGGAAGGACGATAGTCTGGCAACGGTGGTCGGAAGGACCGTAGTCTATAAAAGGTCATCGGAAGTTTCGTAGTTTGGAAATGGTGGTCAGAATGACATAATCAAAGGGTGATGGAGGTCGAATGGATCATAGTCGGGTGATGAGGTTAGAGGGACTGTAGTTGTTGGTTGACAGTGATTAGAGGTAGACTCGACAATGGTTGCTAGATAGAGACCCAACGATGATGGTCGGGTAGAGGTTTAGCAGTGGCGACCAAATGCCTCATATTCTTCGGGTGTGGTGACGAGTTGGAGCTTCAGGATTTTTCAAACCCTATAGCTCTCCTCTTATTCCTCCTTCCTCCTCTCCCCCTTTCATATTAATAATGATGATTTATTTATAATTTTTTGGGAGCGACATGGAAAAGATTCAGAACAATTTTGGAGTGTTCAATCGGATGACCCATATTGATTCCCTTGGCAATAGAAAATTCATTGAGCATTTAAGTGCATTAATAATATCATAATTAGGCTATCTTGGACTTGCTAGATTAGTTGAATCGAGCCGCTCGATTCAACTATAAGCATGCCATATTCATATATCCTCTTGCCATCTAATTAATGTTTTTAAGCTTTCAAATAGATTTTGATCATTTGATTTAGACTTATTTGGGTTTAGATTGAAATGAATTTGGTGTAATTAAGTTTTTCTCATTGAAATGTTCACTTTGATTAAAATTTGATGGAGTTTGAATGATCCCAAATTTAATTTTGAGTCTCCCGGATCAAATTTGCATCTAGATTCGTGCTCCTGAAGGCTATTTTTAGTGACTCATAACAAGCACTTTCGCTTACCGGAAGCATGTTTCTTCAGCGGGTAATCATTCAATCGACCTTCCCCTTCATAGAAATTTCTAGGGTTTACAAAATGTAATTTCATCTTCTTATCCAAGATGTTCGTATTCTGTAGGCATGGAGGCAAGTTGCTTTTGGAGTATACGGATTCACCCAATTCACCAAATCCGGTTTTCAGTAAATTCTCATGTTTTCCTTTGCTTAAATTTTGTTAGATTCTTAGAACTTTTTTTTTTTCTGTGTATGAAGTTGGGTAAGCGGGTTAATTTAGCTGAAAAGTTTGTTTGAGTCTGAAGGATTCGCTTTTGATTGATGAAATCTTCTGAAAATAATGTGCTGATTCTGCAATATTTTGATTCAGGGAACATTCGAAGAAGTTCAAGGCGGAGGATATGCAAGTCCAAATGGAAGGGAAGAATTGTTTGGTGACAGGAGGAAATTCTGGCATTGGTTTCGCTGCAGCTGAGGGTCTTGCTTTACGGTAATGGTTTTTTGTTTCAGTTATTATTTATGTTAGATGGAATACTATTTCAAATTTTATTTTCTTCAGTATTTGGCTGAATTTTCTTTGCTGCTGTACTGTTCAAACTGTATGAATTGAATGATATTTCACCGTAATATAATTTATTGCTTTGATATCATTTTAATCTATGCTTTCATATTATTCTCTGGCGAAAACTTTGAACTAAACATGACCTAAACTTTGAACTAATATAGTTTTACTGAGAAATTGACAACTCTATTTCCTTTTTTATCATACCTCATAATCTTCCCCACAACTAAATTATAGGGCAATAAAAAATACAATAAAATTTCTAAAACATCTTTAATGAAACAACTCAATAATATCATTGTAAGACTTATCTTTGTAGGGTATTAATTAATTTCCACAACTTAACAATAGACTTGTGGGATGATCAAAGGACTCATTTTTACCAGGTGGTCTTTGGCATGCTCTTGGACTGTACTCGTTGCTATTGGAGAGGTTAATGGTAGAGTTATTTTAGTAATCAAAGCAAATTCAAATGTTCTTGAAAATATTTGATATAGTATTTGTTTTAGGTTAATACTTGCTATCAAATGCAATTTTCTTAAGAGCTAATATCAAATACTAAAGTGGTATACCAAACTACCATTACATTCATATATTTAGACTGGTACACAGTAATAATTACACAATATTTCTCTTACAAATTTGAATTCCCTCATTTGCTTTATCCTAATTTGATTTATAGTGGTGCTACTGTGTACATTGTCTGCCGCAACAAGGAGAAGGGGGAGGCTGCACTCTCAAAGATTCAATCAACTACTGGCAACAAAAATATACATCTAGAGGTGCTGCTTCCTAACTCTGTTTTCTTTTCTTGCATGATAGTCCTTGTGTCAAATATTGTAGGTTTAGCAGCATTGCTTGCTGAGCTAACAAACTTTAGAAAAAAATTTAGTTTGTATATTCTGACTAAAATTTGGTGGGGATGGGTTTTAAAGTCTTTGAATTTGCTTTAAGATGAGCGCAATATAAATTTTGATTGATTATTCATGTATTGCACTCATCTCAATGTAAATCCTTTTTTATCCAAATATTTTCCGCAATCTTTCTTTGATGATTTCAAATAATAATATTTCATTGCAGATCTGTGATCTGTCTTCTATCAGTGAAGTCAAGTCGTTCGCATCTAGATTTTCTTCAGAAAACAAACCACTTCATGTTTTAGTAAGTTTTACTGATTAATTATCTTATCAGTTACACTCATTAAAGATGTCAATTGAACGTTTAATGTACTTTGGGAATGTTTCCTGGTTTCTATTATCCTTATATTGATGTTCAAATAAATAGATTGTTTAATTGGAAATTTTTTGAATTTAAGGTTAACAATGCCGGATTACTTGAGCATAACAGAATTACTACATCTGAAGGGTGAGTTACATTTCAAAATGTATGACAAGCTTTGATGCTAAATTATTTCTGCCTATAATCAGCATATCAGAGTTCAAAGATGACTCCAATGGTCCAAAATGCATCCTTTTCTTTGTAGAGTTGAAGTTTTATCATTAGAAAAGCTGACAAATTATATATATATCATGTTCTGACAGGTTGGAGCTAAATTTTGCGGTTAATGTAGCAGCAACTTTTGCTATGACTGAACTAATGAGGCCTTTGCTGGAGAAAGCTGCACCTGATGCTCGAGTTATAACAGTTTCTTCTGGTGGAATGTACATGGCTCCTCTGTCCACGGATTTGCAGGTGCTTCCGAATATGGTTATTTTCTTTTGCTGAATAGGTTAGAATTTAGATGGTAGACTGGCCAGTAAAAAATATTTTGTTGAATATTGTGTTTCACATATAACACATACTCACGTATACAAAGTACAATAAAATTGCTAGCTGTCATTTTTGTAATAATTGCAGGTATTGATAAACCATAGTTCTGATAGGAAATACTTGAGTTCGCAAGTAACCCTAAGGTAATACTTGAGTTCGCAAGCAAACCTAACCCAAATCGGCACACAAATAGCGCAAAAACAGCGGAAATAGGGAAGAAACTTGTAGGAAAACAATTGCAAACGATTGTATTCCACTAGTAGGCAATCAAAACTAAAGCTCGATACAATGTTCTTCAATTCGAGAGGAAGAACAACTCTCCCACAATCTCCGGCAACGCCGAGAGCCCAAGCAAGAAGACCTAGAATTCAAACTCTTTTTCAAATGCAAGATAAAAACCTAATCCCCTCATAACTCCCTATTAATACAATCAAATTCAAAATAAAAGTAAAAGGACTACTCTACCCTTCCTTTTCCCTCCAAAAGCACTTAACCCAAGTTTGAATTGCAAGTGGACCCCCCTCCTTGGCCACCTCACTCTTCCGCCCGGCCCTGGGCCCGTCTGCAGTAAATCTGGACCGGCTGGGCCGGTCCAGGTTGAGCCGGTCCAAGGTGGACCGGCATAACATTACCCCCCTCCCAAAGTACCACCTTGTCCTCAAGGTGGAAGGCAGGGAACTGTACTGCAATCCTCTCCAATGGCTCCCATGTAGCCTCATAATCTGGGAGGCCGTTCCACCTAATATTTACTTCCTTTTCCCCCTTTTCATTGATGTGTACTCCTTCTACCGCTAGAGGCTCCAGTGTCACTTCCATGTCTTCCCTCAATGTGCTGGGCAGCTCTGAGCTTACTGCATGTTCCCCCACCACTTTCCTCAACTGTGATACATGAAAAACGGGGTGTATTCTGGCTGTTGAAGGAAGCCTCAATTTGTATGCTACCTCCCCGATTTTCTCCTCCACTTCGAAAGGGCCAAAATATCTTGCTGCTAGCTTCTCATTTCTCCTCTGGGATATAGTCCTCTGCCTGTATGGTCGGAGCTTCAAGTAGACCTTGTCTCCAACCCCAAATTGTATATCCCTCCTTTTACTGTCCGTCTGTTTCTTCATAATCTGTTGGGCTCTGAGAAGATGCCTCTTGAGCTTGTCCAACACTTGATCTCTTTCCTTCAGATGCTGATCCACTGCCGATACTGGAGTACTCCTATGGCTGTAGTGTACCAGGTGTGGGGGGTCTCTTCCATATAACACCTTAAAAGGTGTCATCTTGGTAGCCGAGTGAGAGGAGGTGTTGTACCAGTATTCTGCCCAGGCCAGCCATTTGGCCCACTGCTTCGGTGTCTCAGATACGAAGCATCTCAAGTATGTCTCTAAGCTTCTATTCACCACCTCCGTCTGCCCATCAGTCTGTGGGTGATATGCTGTGCTCCTCTTCAATACTGTGCCCTGCATCCTAAATAACTCCCTCCAAAAATGGCTCAGGAATACCTTGTCCCTATCCGACACAATAGACTCCGGTACCCCATGCAGGCGGACGATCTTCCTCACGAATGCTGCTGCTACAGACACTGCTGTGTACGGGTGTCTTAAGGGAATGAAATGAGCATATTTACTCAGCCTGTCGACCACTACAAATATAACCGTATATCCCTCTGATTTTGGAAGCCCATCAATGAAATCCATAGTGATCTCCTCCCAAACCTTCTCTGGTAAGGCCAGGGGCTGTAGTAATCCCCCTGGTGCCATCGTCATGTACTTGTTCCGTTGGCAGGTATCACACTTAGCCACCATTTCTTCTATGTCTTTCCTCATCCCCTTCCAGTACAATTCAGCAGCTAACCGGCTATAGGTTTTCTGCACTCCTGAATGCCCCCCTATGGCACTCCCATGAAATTCCTGTAGCAGTTGGGGAATATGAATGGAAGATCTAGGGATCACACTCCTTCCCTGATAGTACAGTCTTTCTCCCACCACTGAGTAGCCTGGGTGACTGTTTTCATCTGACAGCACCTCTTCTTTGATTCTCCTTAGCTCCTCATTCTGGATGCTCTCCTCTTTGATGACTCCCCAATCAATCAGAACCGGTACTGATACAGCAATCCCCTGGAGCTCCCCCATACAGCGTGATAAGGCATCCGCTGCCTTATTCTCTAATCCTGGCCGATAGTGGATCTCAAAATCATATCCGAGCAGCTTGGACAACCACCTCTGATGCTCCTCTGTGACCATCCTCTGCTCTAGCAAGTATTTCAGGCTCCTCTGATCAGTCCTGACAATAAAATGTCTGCCCAATAAATAAGGTCTCCACTTTTGGATGGCCAGTACAATCGCCATCAGCTCTCTTTCATAGACCGACTTCAGCCTAGCTCGGGACGACAGTATCTGACTGAAGTAAGCTATGGCTCTATGGTTCTGCATCAACACTGCTCCCAACCCATAGCCTGAAGCATCTGTCTCCAACACAAACACCTGATTGAAATCTGGCAGAGCAAGTACGGGCACCGTCGTCATGGCCTTCTTCAGCTTCTCAAAAGCCTCAGAAGCTGCTTTCCCCCATAAAAAATTATCCTTCTTCAGCAGCTCTGTCAGTGGTCCTGCTATGGTGCTGTATCCTCTCACGAACCTCCTGTAGTAGCCGGTCAGTCCCAAAAATCCTCTGAGCCCCTTCAAGGTCTTGGGTTGAGGCCAGGCCAACATTGCCTCTATTTTGGACTGATCCGCAGCCACTCCCTCTTGAGATATCACGTGCCCCAGGTACTCCACTTGTGCCTGAGCGAAGTCACACTTCTTGAAATTGGCCTTCAGCTGATGCTCCCTCAGCACCCCCAATACCACTCTCAGGTGCTCTAAGTGTTCCTTCTCAGTCCTGCTATAGATGAGGATGTCATCAAAAAACACCAACACAAACCTGCGAAGGTGTGGCTTGAAGATCCGGTTCATTAATGCCTGGAATGTGGCTGGTGCGTTGGTGAGGCCAAAAGGCATCACCAGGAACTCGTAGTGGCCCTCATGAGTCCTGAAGGCTGTCTTCTGCACATCTTCCTTCCTCATCCTGATCTGGTGATAGCCTGACTTTAGATCAATCTTGGTGAATAAAACAGCTCCATGTAGCTCATCCATCAACTCGTCAATCACAGGGATGGGAAACTTGTCAGGCACTGTCTCCTTGTTGAGGGCTCTGTAATCAACACAGAACCTCCAACTCCCATCCTTTTTCTTTACCAGCAAAACTGGGCTAGAGAAAGGACTCACACTGGGCTGAATGATCCCTCCTTCTAGCATTTCTCCCACCAGCTTCTCAATCTCATCTTTCTGCATCTGAGGGTATCTGTAAGGTCTCACACTGATAGGGGATACCCCCTCTTTTAGGATAATCTGGTGCTCCCGTTCTCTGTCAGGTGGTAGTCCCACCGGAGGTTGGAACACATCCTCAAATTCCTTCAGAAAGGGTTGAACTAACACAGGAATGTGTTTGTCTTCCTCCTGCTGACGATCTTCCAAGCTCTGCAACTCCACAAGGAACCCTCCTCCTTCCTCATGGATCATCTTCACCATCGACCTGAGAGACACTCCAGCTCTGGACAATCCTGGTTCCCCTTTCAGCTTCACCCTCTTTCCCTCTACCATCAGTTCCATCATCATGGTCCCCCAGTTTACCTTGGTTTCACCCAAGGTCTGTAGCCACTTCATGCCCAAAATGACGTCTGTGCTACCCAACCTCAGGGGTAAGAAGTCCTCCACCACCCTGATCTCCTGGAGTCTCATCTCTACCCCCTTGCAGATCCCAGTGCTGGACTCAATCTTCCCTGTCCCCATCATCACCCCATAATTGCCTGTCTCAGTAGGCTCCATTCCCAGCTCCTCCGCTACCTGAGCGGATATGAAATTGTGGGTGGCTCCACTGTCGATCAACACTACTACCTCCCTCCCAAGGATTTTCCCTTTCACCTTCATCGTATGGCTAGGAGTGAATCCCATCACCGAATTTAGGGATACCTCGGCTACCTCCAACTGGGGATCAATCTGCTCCTCATCTGAAGCATCACCCCCCTCAGGCGCCTCGTCTATATAGACGGTGAGAGCCCGAAGAGCGCGATCCTTGCACCTATGCCCTGGAACAAACTTCTCCTCACATCTGAAATAAAGACCCTTGGCCCTCTTCTCCTGCATCTCCTCCTCGGTCAACCTCTTGAAACTCCCCGCTGATCTGGTCACCCCGCTCTTCTCCTTCCCACTTACTTTAAGGACACTGGGGGTTGGCTCTTTTGGAGCCAAGTAAGTGGTAGTTGTCCTGGTAGGACCCCCTGAGTGGTTGTTCCGCCAACTTCGGGCGTTGGTCTTCTGGTTCTCCACCAGTTGAGCCAACTCCATGGCCTCCCTCAAGTCCCTCGGTCTCATTACCTTCACCGCATCTCTAATTTCTAGCTTAAGGCCCTTCATAAAGTTTCCCCCCAGAGTGCTGTTTGATAATCCCTCCATGTCACCCACCAGACTCTCAAATTTCTTCCGGTACTCTTCCACTGTTCCCTCTTGAGTGAGGGCGTAGAACTGTTCTGATATCTCCCATGGGCTGCCCCCCCTGAATCTCTCCCTGATAGCCTCCTTGAAGTCCCTCCAAGTCCTCACCGGATCCCACTTATCCATGTATTTGAACCATGCAAAAGCCGCCCCTTCCAAGCACATGCTAGCTGCCATCAATCTTTCCTCCTCCATCAGGCCATTCACCGCAAAATACCTCTCCACCTTGTGGATCCATTTATCCACATTTCCCTCTTCGAACACGGGCATTTTCAGCTTTCTGGCTCTCGTGTCCACCCCGTACGCCCTATTCCCCCCATGGCCTCCTCGGTCCCATGCAATGGGGTCTTCCCAAGTTCCCCTCTCTCCATATCGGGGCTCATCATCCCTCCTCGGCCGCCGATAGCCATCTTCCCCTCGCGCTCCGCCATGGTGATTCGGGATCCCCCATGGCCGGTCCACTGGATCGGCCCGTCGGCGACGCCAATCATCTTCTCTTTCTTCCCTGAAGTCTCTCCTTCTTTCATGCTCTTCTCGCCTGATGGACTCCCGAGGTGGCATCCTCCCACTGCTGTTAAACAGTTCCACCTCCTCTTCCTCGTATGGATTCACCTTCTCCTTTCCTCTGCTCCCACTCCCTTCTCCTCTTTCCTCCCCCGGCACCACCCTTGCTTGCCCTTCCAATAATTTCTTCATCATTTCCTCCAATACCACGAATTTTCCTTCCACATTCTCGCTCAATGTGGCCATCTTCTCATCCAGATCTGCCTTAAGTTGCCCCATCTCGGTCTCCAAGACTTCTACTCGCTTAGATGCCATGGAAAATGACGAGATGCCTCCGGATCCTTCCCAAAATCAACAAAATCTGCAGCGAATAATGGAGAAAAACCACCCTCCACCGCCCGGATCTTGCTCTGATACCAATTTGATAGGAAATACTTGAGTTCGCAAGTAACCCTAAGGTAATACTTGAGTTCGCAAGCAAACCTAACCCAAATCGGCACACAAATAGCGCAAAAACAGCGGAAATAGGGAAGAAACTTGTAGGAAAACAATTGCAAACGATTGTATTCCACTAGTAGGCAATCAAAACCAAAGCTCGATACAATGTTCTTCAATTCGAGAGGAAGAACAACTCTCCCACAATCTCCGGCAACGCCGAGAGCCCAAGCAAGAAGACCTAGAACTCAAACTCTTTTTCAAATGCAAGATAAAAACCTAATCCCCTCATAACTCCCTATTAATACAATCAAATTCAAAATAAAAGTAAAAGGACTACTCTACCCTTCCTTTTCCCTCCAAAAGCACTTAACCCAAGTTTGAATTGCAAGTGGACCCCCCTCCTTGGCCACCTCACTCTTCCGCCCGGCCCTGGGCCCGTCTGCGGTAAATCTGGACCGGCTGGGCCGGTCCAGGTTGAGCCGGTCCAAGGTGGACCAGCATAACAAGTTCTTGAAGAAAATTGTCATTGGCACTCATATTCTTGAATAAATAGCATTTTTTTATTTAGGAGGTGTTTATTAGAGTGAAAAGTTGATGTAGAGTATTTGCATGCGATGTTTGTTCTTTGATGTTTGGGTTGAAACTATATTAAAGTCAATAATTAATATTCTTGACAAATCTCAAGTAAATGCATTAAAATTGGCTATATTTACATTGAAGGCATTTACTTGA
Source organism: Dendrobium huoshanense (assembly GCA_016618105.1). NCBI lineage: Eukaryota > Viridiplantae > Streptophyta > Magnoliopsida > Asparagales > Orchidaceae > Dendrobium > Dendrobium huoshanense. The sequence continues at coordinate 2,008,564 of CM028351.1, read as the reverse complement.
CATTGTATTCTAAATACACTATAAACAAAATAAGAAGGGTGTGAAGACCGGATCGGAATCGAACTAGAAAAAGAGAGGTTTAATGGTTTGAGTGGAGTTGATTGGATGACGTAATAAATATTAAAATTATTTAAATGAAAATTAAATGATATAGTAATTATGCAATAATATAAGTTTGTAATTGAAAAATAAATATAGTTCACATATAAACTTAGAAATTTAATATAAATTATTGTTAATTTATATTATATATTTAGATAAAATTTATAACTATAAATTATATACTAAACTCATATTATAGACTTATAACTATAAATCATTTATAATTAATAAATAGATAAAATAATTTTTAATAGCATATAATTAAAATTAAAAATTTAAATAGATAAATAATTAATTATAATTAACAAAAAAAATATTATAAATATGTAATGTATGTGCTGTGAATATAAAAACTTCAACTAAGTTATTTAGCCCCACATAATTTGGTAGCATTACTTTAGACTTGTTTATGTAACTTGTCTTGTTTGTATGTGGCAAGAGCTCATATGGCCATATGGGGTGATAAAATTATGTGAGAATGTTTTGTTGGTGTTTGATTGATAAATAATTATTATAAATATTAATGCTTGTTTTGAAATTAAAATATATTTAAACTAATTTATTAAATTTAATTGTTTTATACAAAATTTATTAAATAAATTAATTTAATTATTTAAATAGGAAAGTAATTTAATTCTTTTATGTAACCGGGATCGGTTTTGTTTGTTTCCACGCAAAGCCAGTTTTTTATGTGAACCGAACCGGCCATCAAATGAATCTATCGAGACATTGTTTTTCCTTTTTTTCAACAATTAATCTTCCAGTAGAAGCTATTGTTGCACTTGAATAATGTGGCTGGATAAGTGATAGGGGTATCGACCTTGGATGGTAGTCGCTTGTTATGTAAGGGGTAATAACAGTTTTATTTTGAGCTGATCAAATACTAACTCAAATTGGATCAAACTTATATAGTCCGACTCAAAATTAACTTGTAGCTTAAAACTGATTCGATTTTAAGTTGGCTCAACTCAAATTTGAATATAGTCAGTTGAAATAATGTTCATTCAATAAATTATTTTATATATATATATATATATATATATATCTGTCATATTTATGAATGTATAGTCTCATATATGTATAAAATATTAAAAACATAATATTTATTTTTTCTAGTCTTTTTGCGCTTGCTTTATCAGATCCAAGCTTGACTTGAAATTAATACCAAAATTGGATTGAGGCAAAAAATTGGCTTGTGGCTTCGCTAGATTCAAATTTGATATAAGCAAAAAATTGATTCTATCTAGGAGTTAAAATCTCAGTACTATTGATATGTCCCTTTATCTCATCTAAATTACTAACGGAGTTGTCCACTTCTTTTCATTCCCAAGTGTTAGAGCCGTTTTCCTAGCACAAGCTTAAGTTACTTAGGCTTCGTTTGGGACGGCTTTTTTATAGCTTTCTAAAACGGAGTTTTAATACAAAATTAAAAAAAATTTGTACTAAAACTCTGTTTTAGAAAGCAATAAAAAAGCCGTCCCAAACGAAGCCTTAGTTATCATGTCATGTAAATGATAAAATTTCAGTGTTTTTTTCCCATTTAAGTCATATTTCATAGTATACACCTCTATGATAAATAATACGCAAATTTTTGTGAAGATTTAGTTTAATATCTGATGTGCTAACATTCTTCGTTTGTTACAGTATAGTGAGCCAAAATTTGATGGAATGACACAATATACGAGGAATAAGAGGATTCAGGTTTGAAATATAACTCAATATGTCTATTTGAGATGTCATCAGTTTGCTTAATGTAGTAAATAAAATAATCTTAGTTTATTATCTTTCGAGCATGAATAATTTTATTGGCATACACTGTTATGGAGCTTTGAAAGCAGCCGCCCATTTTTAGATGCGCAACTTTGTATGGGCTGGCTGATTACTATAATATTTCACAATAGAAAAAAATTATCGTTTTCCTGCAGTTTGACACATTATATGATGAAACCAATCAAAACTCTGAATCTGCTCCTATTTGCAATAATAATCACCTTTTAGAACCCTAAACTTGGAAAGTCAAGTCACCCTTACTATTGGCTGACAACCACATCTCATTGTTCAATTCTTTTGAATAATTGGATCTTTTTCTTGATTCTTCCACTCATAAAAATATGCCGTAAGAATAACTTTGCTATCAACATAGCTCATAGCCCAATACAATATGATTGTATCAAATATGTGGAGGCAGATACACATTTGATAAAAGAGAAACTGGAGAGTGAGTTGTTTGCACTCTATATATAGCAACAGGGAATTAACTTGCTGACATATTTATCAAATGCTCTGCAACCCGACGTTCAAGAATGTTGTAAACAAAATTGGAATGGTAGATTAATATTATTCAGTTTGAGAGTGAGTGTTGAAGAATGTGCATCTGCCTAACCCAAGTTTTCACTATAGGTAAAATAGCTGTGGTTCTCACTATGCAATCAATCATGGATGATCTATTGAGCACATGTATTAAGGAGCTTAGCCATTGGATCTTTGCTCACTTAACCCTTAGATTGCAATCCATGTGCTCCTCTTCCAGCCCCTAGCTGCCGAGTGCCGACCCTCTTTTTTGGGTTATTTATTTATTTATTGCAATTCAAAGTTTTATTTTTCTATTTTGCTACGCTATTATTTTTACCGATCATTCTGCCAGGGGCATATGATGGCTTCAAAAATCTCCTAATTATACTATTTTCATTAGTTTTATAGCTTTAGTGGAAAAATGACTTGATTGCAAATCACTTTGTACTCCAATAGTGGTGGTGAATATTTAGCTCTATACGTCTACAATACAAACAAACACAAATGATAATTTGAAAGATGTCATCGACACATTGTCTAAAATGAAATATCTCTTTCTTGTTTTGCGGGTCCTTTCAATCTTCATATTGGACTTATGCTTTTATTGCATCAATATATCTCATAAAATGTTTATCCAACCTCACACTTCATTACTCTTCTCCGTATGAATAGCTCTTTGGCTCGCTTCCCCAACAATTCCACACTTTGTGTTTGATTGGCTCTAATACCCATGACATCACTAACTTGAATCTCGTTCCAAACCTTGTCCTCCTTAACTACTTGCCACTCAAACTATTTCTACCTTGATTCTACCACATTCAAAATCTCTCTCTACTTTTGAATCTCGTTCATTGGCTTGCAACATCTTTTGAAGAAATAGCCTACTTGAGTTGTCCTCCTGTCTTCCCATACTCCTTTTATATTAATCCACCATCCACAACATCTCCCTTGGTAACACCATTATATACAACCTCCATACCAAATCAACCACAACAAAATTCCCCACCTCCCTCCGCTGTTAACCCAGGGCCCTCCTTCCATCAAAACAACCAACTTGCCACCCTCCCGCCTAACAAAACTTGCTAAATAACCTCTTGAACCAAAGATAACATTTACAAACCATTCCAAATACTCACTCTTGCAACCAAAATAAACCAATCACTTGACATTGTACCTATCATTGTAACCTAAGCTTTGCTTCATTCATAATTGGCGTAGAATCATATTGAATGTATTCGATGCTCTTGTTTGGAATGGAACATGCGAACCCCCTTGAACCTACCCTCTCTAATTAAAATCTAGTTGGTTGCAAGTGAATTTTTTGAATAAAACATAACCCTGATGGCTCTATTGATAGTCACAAAGCTTTTTTGGTGGCTATAAGTGATGATGTCATCGATAGGAGATTTCGGCGCGCCTATCAGAGACGACCACGGAGATCGACGACCGTGATTGCTAGTCTTTATTTTTGATTTCACTTGTACCATCAGTTTTCATTTTATGCTTTTATTTTCGTAGTTTCCCATTTTACCCCTGAGGGTAATAGTTGCTTTTGTAGCCCCAAGGGGCATTTTAGACTTTTGCACTTTATTTTTCTTTGGGGCCTATTTATATGGCCATTATATCTTGTATGAGATTATTGAATTATTGAATGAAACTTTTCTCTTGTGATCTCTTTGTGAGTTCCACCAATGATCTCTTAGTGAGTTCATTTTAGATCTCTTAGTGAGTTCTATTCGAATTTCATGCGGCCTTCGTATTCTCCATCCAATCCACTACGAGCAAAGATCAACCGTTGAAGGAGCCGAAATTCTTGTAAGCCTCTTTCCCCCCTTGAAACCTTTTTTTTCCCAACCCCAACCGCCGGCCACTCTAATCCCGCCGGCTTCCCACCTTGCCGCCGGGCTAGTTCCCCACCACCACCTCTCCCCACCGCCCTCTTCAATTCATCAATGAAATTTGATTTTCAAATTTCAAAATTTTCTAAAATAGGAAATTCTATTTTTGGAAAGTTTTTGAATAAGTTCAAATAAAAAGAAAATTATTTAATTGGATTTATTATAAAACTATCCTAGTCATCAAATCCTATTTAGAATCCTCTCTCTCTCTCCCTAATGCCTTCTCTCTCTAGCATTGCCGCCGGCCCCCCCCTATGGAAATTCCCTTGATTGCTCAATTACTCCCCCCTAATTCTAATTTAAAATTCAAATTAGAATTAAACTCTCCCCTCCCTTTCTTTTAAAACTGAAATAAATTTCAGTTTTTATTCCTTCTCCACCTCTCCCCCCTACCGCCGGCTCCTTATTTCCCTCCCCCAATTGATAATTTCAATTAATGCAATAATTACATTAATTGCAATTTCAAAATCCCTAATCTTTCCCTCCTAATTTTCCAAACTGAAAGTAAATCTCAGTTTTTGCACACCCAAGCCGCCCCCTCCCCTCCTTGCTCTACCGCCGGCCTCCCCTTCCCCTTAGCCAAGCCGCCACTCCACCCATCCTCTTGGAAGATCTCTCTTGCGGCGACCATCCGGCTCCAATCCAAGGATGCATGGATGAACCCGAGTGGAACTACGGGTTTGAATACGACCGCAACGGAAGAGTCGACATCCTCCGATCACAGTTCTTTGACGTTGGATTTGACTTCGACGATACCGTCGAAGATTATTTGGGCCGCATCGTGCCGACGCTCATAGACTCCATCGACGAACACTTCTCCGTCTACACTTGGCTTATCAAAGGTCGATCTACCGTGCCTCCTCCACCTCCGAGATCTTCTTCCACGGCAACGTTCCTTGGCGCTTCCATCATAGTGGCAACCTTCATGCTAGCTTGGACAATCTTCCGCCGCTCAACTTAGTCTCCGTAGGAAGAGAGTGTTAAAGGACTCAAGGTGTGAACAACTTTGTATTAATTGTGGGAATTTTTATTTACTAGCCGTTGTGTTATGTTTCCTTTCGCTTTTGCTTAAATGGTTTAGCCCTCTTGTTGTAGCTTCTTTGCCTAGCAAATTGAACATCGCGAATATTTTTTTATTGACTTAACTTTGAGGCATAATTGTATAATTCGTGGAGCTAAAATTTGATTTTCTTTAAAGATCTTGTGTAACTCCTTCATTGCATCACATCAATAAGCTTTCAATGGCAACTAGGAGTTGACTGTCATGATACCTTCAATCCAGCTTTTATGCTTGTCACCATACTGACTTTTTTTTCTTCTTTAACTATTTCCCAGTTCTTCTTCCCCTTATCTGATATGGTATCGAAGCAAGCCCCTCTATCATTTCCCTCTTGATTCTAGGCGTCTGCTCTTTCTTCATCACGGATTCTCCATCTACCTCCATCTCCGATAAAGGATTGAACATAGAAGATCCTCTTAACCCATTCTACCTTCATCATTCCAACAATCCTGACATCATGCTCCTATATTAGTTTTGACAGGAGAAAACTATGCCTCTGGGAGTTGTGTGGTGTTAATATTATTGGTCGATGACATCGATAGTTCCATCAAACGACCATAAGGTAGAGATTCCAACCTCATCAATTTCTGGATCCAGGATAATAATCTTGTAATTTCATGAATAGTTTGATATTAGAGAAACTTTAGCTAGTCTTTGTATTCCAAAACAGCATAGGACATTTGGATTTATCTTACATATTGTTTCCAACAAAATAATGGGCCTAAGATTTTTCATCTCCACCGTAAATTGATAAATCTAAGGCAAGAACAATTTTCAGTGGATTTGTATTACACAAAAATAAAAACCCTAGGCGAGAAATTAAATAACTATCATCTTTTTTGTTCTTGCGGAAATTGCACAATTGGTGGAGTCAAGCAACAAGCTCCACCTTATTAAATGGATTATGTAATGTCATTGCTTATGGGACTCAATGAGTTTTGCTCAAATTTGTGGTTAGTTCTTGCTTAGGGATCCACCTTCTATTAGTAAAGTATTCTCCCTTCTTTCCCAAGAGGAACACCAAAGAAGTTTAGGACAACAACTGCACATAGGAAGTAGCATAGATAGAGCGGTATTTAAAGTAAAAAAATCAAATGCTAACGAGGTTGTCTTTTCTATCAAATTCTTGGGCAATATAAAATCAACATATCGATACAACAAATCATACAAGAAACAGATCGACTTTATTGTATCCACTGTAAATATCGCGATCACACAAGAGAGTGGTGCTATAAACTACATGATCTCGCCCTCTAATGAAAATTGCGTTTTCCTTAAAAATAGTTAAAATGTGAGATATTTATTTTAATAAATTGAATCTTTGTTATGTTTGTCAAAAAGCTAAACGACATAGATCATCTTTTCCTTCTCATAATCATATATAATATCTTATTTTTTTTTTAATTTGATGCATTATGATATGTGGTGTCCTTATAGCACCCCAGTACACTTGAGGCATAAGTATTTTCTAACCTTAGTTGATGATCACACTATATTTATATGGGTATATCTTCTTAAATATAAATTAGAGGTTATACGCACCATTCCAAAATTTATTACTATGATAAATACTCAATTCAAATGCGCGATTAAAATTTTTTGATTTGATAAAATAATATAGAGTTAGAATTTATAGAATTATTTAACAAATTTAGTATTATGCAAAAGATTTCTTATGTAGATTGTACAAGCGTATTATCTAATGATGTGTTTGCTTACATTTGGCATAATGGATTTGACAACCATTTGACAAAAAATTGCGTTTTCTTCAAAAATAGTTTAAAAATGTGAGATATTTGATTTTAATAAAATGAATCTTTGTTATGCTTGTCCAAAAGTTAAAGAACATAGATCATTTTTTCGTCTCATAATCATATATCAACAAAAAAATTGATTTGATGCATTGTGATATATGAAACCCTATAGTACCTCAACACACACGGGTGATCAATATTTTTTAACCTTGATTAATGATCACGCCATATTAACATGGTTATATCTTTTTAAATATAAATAAAAGATTATACACACCATTCCAAAATTTATTATTATGATAAATACTTAATTCAAAAGCATGATTAATAATTTTTTTATCTTAAAATGATAAAAAAAGTTAGAATTTACAATATTATTTGGTACACTTAGTATTCTGCATCAACTTTCTTATGTATTCAAACTTTAAGAAATAGTAAAAGAGTTGTCCCAAACGAAACCTTAGTGAGAATTTGCAATCATTCAAACTTATCCGCTGCATTTATAGGTAGACTTTCATAACGACATTCTAGACAACTTAACCACCCTTACAACTCACCCTCGTCTTCGTTCCAGGTAGCATTAACCGAAAAATGGTCGCAAATTTACGACGGTAAAGGGATCGGATTCTATTCAATGCACCCAGGTTGGGCTCAAACACCTGGTGTAGCTAAGAGTTTGCCCACCTTCTCCGACAAGTACCTTCTGCTACTCTTTATTTATGGCTTCTCCATTTAGAAGCCATTAAACCCCCTTTCTCTCCAACTGAAACTCTCTTGCAGGTTATCTGGGATGCTTAGAACAAGTGAAGAGGGAGCAGACACAGTTGTTTGGTTGGCATTGCAACCCAAGGAGAAATTGGTTTCAGGAGCTTTCTATTTCGATCGAGCCGAAGCGCCAAAGCATCTCGCACTTGCAGGGACATGGAGTTCTCATTCACTAATTGACACCATTGTTGACAATCTTAGATCTATTTGCAGTCTGCCTTCATCAACTGAAGCTCTTGCAAATCAATAAAAGATAGGCAGTTTGTAAGGTTTGTATGTTTTTTTTCCAGTAATAAAACAGATCTATCTATATGTAGCCTGTCTTCATCAACTGAAATTTCTGTAAACTGGTAAATATATGGTCTTGCTTCTGCTTTGCATGAATTGTTTGCAGTTGATATGGAGGATTTTTGCATTTTATAAGCTTCGTTTGGGACGACTTTCTTGCCGCTTCTTAAAGCAACTTTATTGTACAAAAATTATAATTAAGCGGTAAGAAAGCCGTCTCAAATGAAGCCATAGTGAAGTTTTCTCAGCAGGTTGAATCTCTTTAAACTATATATATATATATATATATATATATATATATATATATATATATATATATATATATATATATATATATATATATATATATATATATATATATAGTCTTTCTGTTGTTCGTATATGATCATTTTATTATCCGAGTATCACGTTGCCTCAATTTAGACCCTCGATTATATAAAATTGATCCAAAATGTTTCATTTGGGACTAAATTCAGATCAATTTTATAAAGTTGAGAGTCTAAGGTTTCGTTTGGGACAGCTTTCTTATTATTTTATGAAGCAGTTTTTTAGTATAAAAATTTTTTGATTTTGAAATTTTGGTACTAGAGAACTTTAAAAATCAGTAAAAAAGCTAACCCAAATGAAGCCTAAGACTTCGTTTGGGACGACTTTTTTATTGCTTTTTAAAGCAGCTTACAATTAAAAAATTGTGTATTAAAATGATGTTTTAAGAAGCGGTGAGAAAGTTATTTCAAATGAAAGCTAAATTAAGATCCATTTTATGGGACTATTTTAAATTTTTTTGATATGATATATATAGAACCATAAAAAATAAGAAATAATAAAAAATAGGAAATCCACCTTGTCTAATTATCATCAAAAATTAAGATATTAACTCCAGTTAAAATGATTATTGTCTTCTACAAGAATTAAAGCTGCAATATATTATGTTTGGTTTGCTTCAGAGTGTTAAAAATGCACCAGCCGGGAATCGAACCCGGGTCTGTACCGTGGCAGGGTACTATTCTACCACTAGACCACTGGTGCTTTATGATAATCCTGCTGTTTAAACATTATAAAACTAGTATTGTTTGTAAATATTATTTAATTTTACAAATTTATATATATGTAACGTTTTAAATCTGATATTTATTTATTCAATCTCTCAATATTTAAATTATATTTAAAATATTATTAAGAATATATATTATATATAAATATATAAGAATTATATGATAAATATTTAAATTTTTTTTTTCATTTCGATGTTGAATAAGCCCATTAGCTTGATAAGGTTTGTGATATAGTATATGTTTTATTATTTAATGGCATTTTTGTAATTTATGAAATTTTATATTATATTATTTTTTAAAAAATTTGATAATTTTAAATTATATAATAATTAAAAAATTAATTTGGATATTAAACTCAAATTTTCTCTTATAATTCAAGAGATCTATTTGAATGCTCATTTAATACATATCATTTATTCTATATAAGAGTGTGGACTTCTACTCCTAAGTGTGTTGGTTCAAAAAAAGGCACAATGCACTAATCCCATTTGCAGCTGTAAGATTTCATTTCCCTTAAGTTAGATTGTAGTTAATCAGATTTCTCCAGAGGATAGTGTCAGGGTTTAAAGATATGGGTCCTTACTTCATATGAGTGCAAGCACTCATAAGTTAATTTCCTCTCTTATTATGTAAGAGAGAACTCTCGATTAAGGATGAATAATTTTTAGATATTTTTAGTCTCAATAGAGGGGGGATGGAGGTAAACTCGATCAAGTTCCCATGGTTCTGTCGTTCCGGCTATACTGTAGTTCCAATCTACCAACATTAACAATCATTGACCGTAATGTTCAGGGAATCTGATTAGCAGCCATGAGTTGCCTCCTCTAAGGGATCCCGAGTAGATTGAAGTGGTTAGATGTGAGTTTTAATTTTGTTAAGTATTTTGAGGTTTAAATTTATTAGAATACCCAAATATTTATTTAGTTTGGGATTTATAACTTCGTTTAGAAGTAATAACATAGGAGTTTAGATTTAGGTTGGGGTTTACTGCTCTATTTATAAGTTGCCCAAGGATGGGTCTTACAACCTAACTCTATAGCGAGATTGCCCGGGAATTTAAATTTGATTTTTTTTAATTAGATTTGGATTTTAGGGTCATTGCAATTCATTTAACAATTCTCCTAAATGTGGGTCTTACAACTTTCGTAGAAAGTAGCCTGAATTACTGGGACTTACGACCTTTACTAAAGGTAGCCCAAATATTTCAGTTGGGTATGTCTTATTACTTCCTTAGAAGTTATCTAATGATGGGTCTTACGATCTAGCACTTTAAGCTAAGTGGCCCAAGTTGTGGGTCTTACAACCTAATACTATAGACTAGGATGCCCAAATTAGGGGTCCAGGGTCTTATTATCACATAAACATTTTCCTCAGAGATCAGACTTAAGACTTCTATTAGAAGTGTCCGAGGGTTTTAATTGGGAGTTAGGAGTTAGGTCAATTTTAGCTAAACTTTCCTCTAAGGTCGGACTTACTACTTTCTTATGAAAGTTGCCTGGTAGTGGGTCTTACAATCAAGTTCCTATAAACAAGGATGCCCAAGTTTTGAATTTGATTGTGTTTGTTGAGTTGACCATAGTGTTTTGAGACGTTTGACACATGCGTTAGTGTTTTAGTTGTTTTGTGGTCATAGTCTTTTTCTTACTATAGTAGTCCACTACTCAACCCGTCTTTTAGCACTGTTGCTATACTAGCTTTTTCGTACATAGTTTTTCTTGCTTTCTAGTACTATGTTCTACCTACAATAGCTTAGATTTATCAGCATTCATTTAACTTATTTGTGATGTACTGACTATTCTTATGTTTGTTTGTAGGTGTTCGTAACCAATGGTTGCAGTAGTTGAGGATTATAGTTGCAAAAGATAGAGTCCACAATTAGCCATAGAAGCTTGTACACGAGAGCTTTGGAGAGCAGTTTGAGAGTTTTGGAGAGAAATTTGTATAAGAGATTTGGGGAGTTGGCAATCAAAATTGTACATGTCATTTAGTGGAAACTTCTCTTCATCCATCTTTTTATTTACTGCATTTTTATTTTAAGATTTTCTCATTCGATTAATTAAATAATCAATCAATAAACCAACTCTAAATTTCATTGCTCTAAAAAATTTTTAAATAACTCTTGGGTTTTAAAACAATTAGAATTTAAAATTCTCTCAAATTTGAAATGCTCTCGTACTTTGAAATTTTCGAATTCAAAAAATATTCTTGTATTTTAATAATTAATCTATTAATTTTAATTGATAAATTAATTTTGAAATGATTTATCACAATCCTTGTCATCTCATTAGCTAAAGAAAGAGAGGTAATGCTTTGACAATCAGAAACCTCCAACATTTCAAGAGAAATATCAATTGAAATATCACGATAATTCAAAGTTTTCCGCTTAATGTTGCTTGTGTTAAAATCTCTTAAAGAGGGTCTTCATTTAGAGACTTTCAAGATGTCTCATTTAGAGACATTCGTGACATCTCAAAAAGTAGTCTTTGGTCTGAGATGATATCAAATTATCTCTCATTTATATCAAAATGGAGTTTAGGAGTAAGAAGAGAAACGAGAATTTTTTTTGTTTTTTACTTGTCACAAGTACAAGGAGAAAAGGATTAGGAGAAAGTACAAGCATATTGAGTTATAACTTGTCTTGAATGGGACTTTCATCTGTGGAGCCACTCCAAACTTAATCAAAGATTAATTTAATCAATAAAATTTTAATTAAATATTAATTAACTATATTAGTTATTGAATAAGACAATAATTTCGGAAGCTTGCCGGCGTCATATTGTAAGAAATTTCTTCCTACCCGGACCGTCAACGATGTAGGGCCTTTAAATTTAAATCATTACAAGGGACTGTGTGGGATCTTCAAATTTTATTTCATCATGCCCATATCTAAATCAATGGCGCGGGGGCTTCAATTTTAAAATCATCCGCCTGGATCTAAGATCAGGGCACAGGTCTTTGAATTTCAAACCATCCCAGTCGGACCTAAGATACGACGGCCCGGGTCTTCAACACTTGTTTAAAAATTTTCTTTTAATCTATTTTTTTCTTTTATGCAACATTATAGTATAGTATATTTTTTTTTTTTATATTTTATAATATATTATAATATAATATATAACATTATATTATAATATATAATATATATGATATATCAAATAGAAAGAGGGGGAGCCCGATCGGCATGGGTCGGAGGCCGAAAAGTCACGTGCAAGGGGGGGGGGGGGGGGGGGGGGGGGGGGGGGTGTGGGGGGTTCAGCTGGGAAGAGACTCGCGAGCAGGGGGAGGAGCCGAAGGATCGAAGTCGGACGGCAAGGGAGGAGCGGGTCTTGAATTTCAAACCATCCCAGCCGGACCTAAGGTACGACGGCCCGGTGTCTTCAACACTTGCTTAAAAATTTTCTTTTAATCTATTTTTTTTCTTTTATGCAACATTATATATAGTATATATTTTTTATATTTTATAATATGTTATAATATAATATATAACATTATATTATAATATATAATATATATGATATATCAAATAGAAAGAGAGGGGGAGCCCGATCGGGCAGGGGTTGGAGGCCGAAGTCACGCGCAAGGGGGGGGGGGGGGGGGGTTCAGCCGGGCAGAGACTCGCGAGCAGGGGAGGAGCCGAAGGATCGAAGTCGAACGACAAGGGAGGAGCCGAAGGAGCGTCGCGTGCAACCTCTGCCTCCTGCGAAGGAACGGAGCCGAATAACAACGACGAAAAGAGAAGATGAAAGGTGAACCCTAGACACCTACGGAGCAACGAAGTCGAACATCAACGATGGAACCGATGGAGCGGAGCGCAAGTGTCAGTGATTTCTTCCTTTCTCCTTCCCTTTTATAGAACGAATTGTCAAGTGGGAGTTATGGCTCCCAAGAGGTGCGTCATTTGGCGAGGTGGGGTCGGCGTAGGAACTTTTATTATGTCCTCTGATCAGCTACGTTCGGTCAAAGGATTGTTACTCGATTTTGCTCGGTATTTGGTCGGTATTGCTATGTATTGTTTGATAATAATAAGGAATACCACTATGAGAAGACAAATACCGAGTAATATCGAACAATACCGAGCAATACCGAGTATTAGATATTTTTTTGTATTACTCTCGGTATTTTGTCTTCACATAATGATATTTCTCGTTATTATTGGTATTGTTCGGTATTTGCTCGGTATTTCTCGTTTTGTGCCTGCGATCTTAGTGCCTACGTACGTTCACCGGACCAAATAAAAGTTCCTGACGTAGGCGGTTGTTTTTGTTTTGTTTTTTTTTTTTTATCCGTTCAATATTTTTTATCAAGTCAACAAAGTGCTGAAAAATAAATCAGAAAATATATAATTTAAATTCAGGATTAAAAAAAAATCCAGCTTCAATTATGATAACACAAATCCTCTCACATACCAAAATATTTTTTAATATTTAGATTTTAATTGGGACAATTTTCTTACTGTTTTCTAAAATAAATTTATATTTAAAAATTTTTAGTTTAAAAAGTTTCATATTAAAAATGTACTTTAGAAAGAAGTAAAAAAATTGTCCCAAACGAAACCTTAATTCAAAAAGATAAGAAAAAATTGGAAATGAGAACGTCCAAATTAAATCATTTTCATGATCCAAAATTATTTCAAAATTATTTCATAAAAAATATTATTTTTGATGAATTTTAGTTTTTATCAAAATTTTAATTCAAAAAACTATTTCAAAGAAAATTTCATACAACTCATTATTAAAAAAAAAAAATTTCTTAAGAAAAAATCTTAGAATGTTAATGCCACTCATAAGACATCTCTTATATACCAAGATTTCGTTTGATACCGTTTTTTTATTGCTTTGTAAAGCTATTTTTTAGTACACAAATATCTTAAAAACAGAGAAAAAACAATAAGAAAGACGTTCCAAAGTCCAAACGAAGCCTTGGGACGGCTTTTTTATTGCTTTCTAAAATAGAGTTTTAGTACAAAAATAAAAAAAAATTGTACTAAAACTCCGTTTTAGAAAGCAGTAAAAAAGCCGTCCCAAACGAAGCCTAAGATTACATATGGGACAACTTTTTTACTGTTTTCTAAAGCTATTATAAGAAAATAAATTTTAAAGTTGTTCTAGAAAGCAACTTTTTAATATAATTTTTTTTAACAGTAGCAAAAAATAGTGACCAAATAAAAAATATAATCACATCTTCAAAAGCAAAGCAATGAAAATTGTCCCAAACAAAGGGCGAATTATTATGTCCGGTTACCGGACGTCCAGACACTCAATTCATACGCGCCATGTCACCCGAATACACTGGGTCCCGATGTATTTTGGTGACGTGGCGCGTCTGGATTGGTGTCAGGACGAATCCGGACACCAAACGTAATAATTTGCCCAAACAAAGCTAATAGATACTATTCCATCTACAAATCTAAATTACAGAACTCTTTAAGAAAAACAAATAAATAACTTCTCATTTCTGCATATATGATTGCAAAAAAAAAAAAAATCATCACAAAATCTAAAGAAAAACAGAAAAAAATTTAACTAAACAAAAATATAACAGCTTGAAACAAGCCAAAGACTTTTATTAGAATACATAAAGCTGTATTTTATTCACAATCAGATAGAGATGAAAGGGGAAGAAAAATCAAACAAGCACCCATCACATTGAAGATATAATAGTGTTACATTACAGGGAAAGAACACATACAAGCAGTAATCTACACGTGTGAATCATCATCAGCTTTGTTCAGTAAAGAGGCTTTGATTCCAAAAATGGAAGGCTTCTTCAACCAGTACTGCTGAAACCTTTGCCTGGCATACTCCATGTAGTCAAAATCAATCTCATTCACTTTTTCCTGCATCCAAACAAATCCATTTAGAGGAAAAAATAATATATAATCTTCATTAGATTTAATTAAAATGGTTTTAAAGTAATAGATTTGCTTTGAAATGGCTGTAATACATATGATCAATCAGTTCTTATATAATACTTATCTTAGGTTTCATTTGGGACGGCTTTTTTATTGCGTCTTAAAGCAACTTTATCGTACAAAATTTTTATTTTTTATTAGAAAGCTGCTTTAAGAAACAGCAAAAAAGTCGTCCCAAACGAAGCCTTAGAGGAAATATAAGGGTTTTACAACTTTTTAGTTCACGTGATCAAAATTTAGGCTTCGTTTGGGACGGCTTTTTTTCTGTTTTTTAAAGCGTCTTTTTGTATTAAAAGCCGCTTTACGAAGCAGAAAAGAAGTTGTCCCAAACGAAGCCTTAATCAGGATAATCTTATAGAAAAATTGTTAGTATGTGAGGACCATAAAATATCAAATTTCGAGAAAGTACCGAAATTATGCCCCATAGGCCCCAGAGTAAATGACTTGCAAGTGTATATTGCTCTATTGAGTCAAGTAAATTCTCAAGCTCCTCTTTGGTTGGCTCTTCACCTTGGAAATTGGAGGTAAAAGTATTTTAGGCAACCATGTTGACAGAGATATGAAAGAAAATATTATTTGGATAATTGGATCTATCCTAAAGCAAATAGAATAATTTAAAAGATTTGTGCTCGCTAAAAAAATTAATCCTCTAAAATGAAATACTGAAGTCATCAGGAAAGCTTACCTGCAGATTTCAGATATATCTCAACAAATTTTATGCGTTCTTCAACGTCTGTAAATGAAAGCATACAAAGTAAGAGAAGAAATTACTTAAAAATTTGTAACAATGAAGGAAATATTTAGGGCATCTCCAACCGAACTCCAAACGCTTGGATGACGTCGCTCGTGAGCTCTAGCTGAACGGTAAAACTTCCGCTATTTGGTTGCAGGTGAACAGTGGGACTCCAATATTGGCATTGCACTGTTCATCTTCGCTATTGTTCTATCTCTATCGAACTTGCCGAAGAAACGCGCGAAAGAAAGAAAGACTGTTACCTTCGCAAAAGGGGGCAAAATGGAGTTTGATTGGAGATGAAGCACGACATTTTTTAATTTCACGGCATTTTGGAGTGAAAAATAAGATTTTCGGTTGGAGATGATCTTAGCAACAATTACCTACCTGGGTATTTAGAGTAGTCAAGAACATGAGGGGTGTCTGTATGGTAATCAGCAGCCATTTCACAAAAGTGATTAGCAATATCATATGGGACAGGGTTGAAGCCAGCGTACTCGTAATCCTACAAAAAAAACATCATAGAGAAATATTATATTTAGCAAAGGAAATATGATAGGAAACACTTGTAGATCTCAGGTATATCCTATTAATCTTCAGAGAACAACGAGAATTCCCCACAAAACCACAAAACATTAGATAAATTGTATTATTTGATGAAATAGAAATGGAAAATAGCAAGATACAGTTGATCCTCAATTCGAGAGGAGGATGAATCTCTCCCAAATCTCTAGACGCCGCTAGAGCACAAAAAAACCTAAACCAAGAGATCTCAAATTCAGCCCGAATTCAAGATGCCATAACCCTAGAAAAACAAACTATTTACTGAATATAATTCAAAAGGAAATCTCTAAACAATCTCTACATTCAAATTTCCCTCCAAAATCTCTCAAAAAATCTTTCCTAAACAGCTTTTCTGGAATCGGCAGGTCTTTTGGCGTGTCAAGGAGGTGGAACTTCTGCCTGTTTCGTTTGTAAGCCGGTCCCGTATAGACTGGCTGGACTGGTCAACATATTACTTTGTTGAGTTGTAAATAATGACCACAGAAGGGTGGGCGTGATAGTTGGAAGTTGGAGGTCTTATCAAGAAGAAAACTAGCTATTGCTGAAGGGGGTGGTGATTGGCGAGATGGTCAGACATAGCAAGCGGCAGGCTTTTCTCTACCTTCGGTGAGCATGGCCAATGAAGGAACTATGCTAAACTTAGAAGAAATAATAAGACATAGAAAGGAAAATAAACTGGAGAAATAAAAATTAGGAAAATATTTGAAGGTATATAAAGATAAATTCATGAGGAAGTGATATTTCTTTAGGATCAACTTCAGCGTCAAGAAATTGGTTAATCGGTAAAGATACATGAATTTGGTGTCCCGCCCAAGAAAGAGACCCTGATGAGGACATCGAAGATCAACGGCTACGATCATGTCTATTTATTTTCATGCATTTTATTTGTTATTTATACTTTTTCATTTATACCCTCACTTGAGGGCTTTGTTTTATGTTTGCCCTAAGGGCAATTGTGTCTTTTATTTTCCTTAATGTATTTGGCTATTTAATCCCTCCTCTTCCTCTTGGAAGGGGATGATGATTGATAATTAAAAGTTTTATGTTCTTGTTGATCTCTTAGTGAGTTCACGTGATCTCTTAGTGAGTTCATGAGAGGAGAAGCCCGAGGAGGATAATTCGCAATAACCGTCAATCTTTGGAAGAGTCCGAGGTTCGCGGTTCTTACGATCTCTGTGTGAGTTCGTTAGTTATCTCTATCTTTCTCGTATATTTTTTGGTTATCTCCTTTCTCCCCTCTTCATGCACATTCTTCTTCTCCTCCATTGACTACCGCGAGCCAAGTCAAGAGGGGAAGAAGCCGAAACCTCCACTAGCATCTCCACCCTAGCTCCACCCGCCGGCCACCTTTACGCCGGCCTCTCCCCTCGCCGCCATTTTCCCCCACGCCTCCCTCCCCTAGCCTTCATTGGAATTTGAAATTTAAAATTCAAATTCTTTCCAAATTTGGAAGTTCCATTTATGGAATTTTTTTTTTGAATGAATTCAAATTATAAATTAAATTAATTTGGATTTATTTTGAATTTTCCTAGTCATCATTCATGTTTGGAAATCTCTCTCCCTCTCTCCCTAACTCCCTCTCTCTTTCTCCATACCGCCGGCCCCCTCATTGGGCTCCCCATTGATTGCCATCAATGCACCCCCTCTAAATTTTGAAATCTGAAATTGATTTCAATTAAACCCCCTCCCATCCCAATTAAAACTGAAATCTATTTCAGTTTTTTTACACAAAGCTCTCACCCCTCTCTCTCTCCACTTTGCCAACTAAGCAATATTTAATACCTCCTCCAATTAACCATCAATCCCCCAATTATCTCTACCCGTTGGAACTGAAATTAAGTTCAGAAAATCTGAATCAATTTCCCTCCAATTCAATTCAAACCGGCAACATTACCAGCAGGCTTCTTCCTGCTGTCACGCCGTCCAGGAGGTTTCCACACCCGCTGCCTCAAGTTCCTGGACGTGCTACCCTGTTGGCTGAAATTCCTGCAAAGGAAAATCAGCAGTTTCACTGCTAAGAACCCTCCGGGTGCTGTCCAAAGCCTTCCTATGGCTGCAGCTCAGATTTTCTAAGTTATAGGGTTGCTGTCTAGAGAAATTTCAGCAGTAGAAACAGCTGTTATGCAGATCAAAAGTCCTCCAACTGCCGCACAATTCTCCAAACAGAATTCAGGTTGTTGTCCAAAGAAAATTCAGCCAAAGGGGCGACTGTCTTGCCCAGTCAGATTTTTTTTTTATTGCTGTTCCAAGTCCCAAGCCCAGGCTTCGGTGATCTATTTCCTTCATTCTTTATTTTCCTAGTTATTTTCTAATGTGGAATTAATTGATTCATTGAGATCATGTTAGCTCTACCCGCTAAAGCCTAGTAATTAGAAGAGTTGTGTGAGGGATCTTTCATAGCCTAATCTTATTGTTAGTATTGTAATTTATTGTTGGAACAATCTACGTATGCAATGTTTGATTAAGATGGCTATCTTTTGAACTTAACTTTTATGCATGAGAATTAACCTAAGCTATGTACCACTTAATATTTATCTTATCGTTCAATTCCGCATAAGATTTTGTTTATTATTGCCTCTAAATCTAAGAGTGCAAATTTTCTTAAGCAAATCATTTTCGCATGAGATTGTTTCACATCAGACCCAAGTCCTAGCCCGCTAAGTGGTGATTCAACATAGATTCTACATCTTGGAACCAAGCCAATTTGAGAGTGGCTTTGTGATAATGGAACCAACCAGCAAAAAGCATTAATAATGAAAAGACCAATGCACCAATTGCGGTACAATAGAGTTGTAATTCAATATATATTGAATTACAACTCTATTGTACCGCAATTGGTGCATTGGTCTTTTCATTATTAATGCTTTTTGCTGGTTGGTTCCATTGGTGGGGTGCGCCCTTTTGCCCAACATCCGATTGTTAATTGGATACAGGATCAAATAGGATTTATCATGGTGAATACCTACTTGTTGTCATCCCTAGTTGCAAGTCAATAGTGGACATAAGTAGAACTCGACATTACAAACGGATATACTGATGATTTCTAAATCTAATGTAATTGTGCAGATAAATATGCATACTTTGGTTCAAAATCCTGGATAGATTAACTAGCTTAAACATCCTGGTGTAAAATATGATATTTTTTCTCAGTTTGTTCTTCCAGTTGAATGATTATATGTTTTTCATCAGCAATGTCTGAATAGTGAAAGCCTTCGACAAAGCCAAGAAATTGATTAACACCGAGAACAAAAATATTACATTTGCATTTGTCCATGAAAGAATGGACAAAAAAGAAACTCATATTTACTAGCATAAATTGTGTTAAGAGTATAAGAACTCACAATTATAGTTATCTGTCTTGTCTCCTCATCCATCATAATGTTGCCATATTGAAGATCATTATGGCAAAATCCTCTCCTTTGACCATCCCTTGACAATAATTTCTCCACAGTATTAATCTCCTCATCCAAAGTATCCAAATGAAATTCTTCAATTTCTTGAGAAGAACACAAGCCCCGAGCTGTTTTGAGCCAGTTTCTGAAGGGAACAGATAATTGGACGTGGTTAATCTAACATCTGAGTAAAAATGGTTAGCTAAGTGCAGCATAGAGTTGGATGATACCTTAGTCTATCCCACAAATTAACTTTCTTTGAACCAGGCATATCAAGATCATGAAACTCCCTAAGTTTGGATGCTAGAAGAGCAGATATTTCTGGGTCTCGCAGGTCGGCTGCGGAGAGAGTCTGGATATTACAAAATCAGAAGATAAGTTCAAAACAAATTTACAACAATTTAACATCATATCAAGATAAAACCAGATTGCCAAGTTGCCAGACATGTATGACCTGAAGGCATACTTCCAAATTATTAATTTTAAGAGATTCTAGATCCAACCACCCAAACACAACATTGTAGCAGGTAGGCTTTAGTACAACATGTTAGTAAATAAAATATGCTCAAATGCCTAAAATTCAAGGCCAGTTAAACCAAATAAAATCTGTCAACTAAAATATTATCAACTTTGGAAGCTTAATTGTTTTATTTGGTCGCAAGAACAAAAAAGTATAACAAGTAAAGGTATATCTGGTGAATCATACAAAGCAAAGCATCCACAAACAAAAATATGGGAAATATGCGGAATATGGGGGAATAAGTATCATGTCCTAAGCCAAGCTTTTTCCTATAGTCCTCTTCATTTAAAAATCCGAAACATGTATTACCATTTTAAAACCCCAAAAGACCTCAAAAAGAGAATAAGTAGCAGAAAACTTCAACTTAAGCCATTCCCTGAAAGTAGAAGAAAACGAGGAAGGGGAAACAAAAACTGAGATTCTAACTTCCAAGGGGCATCAGATTTGTTTGCAGGAAACAGAATTACAAAAAGACAACTTGCTCATTTCAGGGAATCTAAGAATTATAAAGGAAAAAAAATAAATAAATTCATCCCAGGTTTATCAAGAACAGAAGTCCATGAGCACTGCAGTTTTTTAGAATATCAACATAATAAAAAATACTTCATCAAATTCAGCATACCCTAGCATGAACAAACTCCTCCATGCGTCATTTGAAAGCATTAGCATCCCATCCAATTTAGAAGATATAAAAAATTGGAAAAACTATGACCGTTGCAACCTTATATGCCTGCCTACTTTGTAATATGATCATAGAACTGATATGCAAACAAGAGTGAAAGTTTTGGCAGGCTATCGCTATCTGTAGAATTAATGATGAAATTGTTGTGAGAAACCGTTACAAAAGCATAGTAAATAAGTTTGTGAAAAAACTCATTCTCAGCATAAATTTTTTGTAAAAGTTCGAGATAAGTGACAATGACCTTTTATTTTGGGTGAAGTGACAACGACCTGAGATGAAAACTTTTTGAGAGTCAAGTAAAAGATAAGTCTAACAATGAAGAAATTTATGTCCGACAGAGAGAGTCGTCCGAATTTTTCTGTCTATAATAAAAACTCATTCAAAGCGCAGCTGTTACAATAACTATGCTTTATAGATTGAGAAAAATTCGAATGATTCTAACTGTACGATATCCGCACACCTATTAATTTGCCCTAACAATGATAATAAAATACAGCAAGCAGCTTCTGTGAGTTTATCTTTAATAAGCTTAAAAAAAAAAGAATAATAAAATACAGCCGCAAAATTCAAAAAATACCATTTTAAATCCCAGCGCCTTGAAAGTTACATGTAAAATAAAGCTTTGAAGTTATCCTAAACTGTAATAAATAGCAAAGAGCCAAAAGTATGCTGAGAGCCGACCAAAAGAATTAATTATAAACGAAAATATTATTTTATTCCATTAAAGATCACGTTCCTCATTTTCAAGTGACAAAGTAAAATAAAGCTTTTAAAAAGTCAACTTAGATAGTTAGATTCACCCTACTGTAAGCAAAGAGCCAAAAGTATTAAATATCCCGTTAAAGATAACATTTTTACCATTTTAAACACCCCGCTGCACCTTCGTGGAAAATAGTTGGAGGGGAACGAAACAAAATACTCGTTCAACTAAGTTACTCAGTGAAATAGATCCAGTTAACCAAAAGAAAAGAGGAACCAGCCAGGACTTTAGCAGGTTTAGATGTTAAAAGGAATCACGAAATAATCAATAAAAGCGCAGAAGAAATCTTCAAAACACAAAGATCTACCATACCCGAGCATGAATAAACTCCTCCACGCGTCCATTCGTGAACCTCCCGAGCAATCGTGGCCCCTGCCCGTGCCTCGAAACAAATTCAAACGTCCGGATCTCATCAGCCCTATCAAAGAACACATCCACCCCTTCCCCATAGATCCTAACCAAAACCTTCCTCTCCCTCCTCCCCTCCACCCTCCAATTAATCTGAAACACCTCGTTCGTCATTGCCCCCTTGAGCTGCACCACCTCCAAATCCCGCGAATCCGCCACATCGCTCCATTCCGACGCCAGCGAGTGAAGAATCCTCCTCGCCTCCTTCGGAATCCTCTCCCCCACTTCTATCGCGCCGCTATCCTCCACCGCCACCATCACCGAGAACCTAGAAACCCTAACTTTCGATACGTAGATGAGGGATTGAAGGCGAAAGGGGAACTGTATTGATGGACGGCGAGAGGTTGAGTGGTGCGAGGTAAGAAATTGGAATGAGAGACAGCGACGAAGATAAGAGGCCGTCGGTAAAATTTTCCGGCGATCTGATTTTCTTTCAGGTCAGTGAAACGGCGCGAAATGTTCTAACGGTGGGAGGGGTATTTATAGGAAAGGTCGAGAGGGACAAACCGTGTTGGCGCCCGTGGCGAGGTTTTTTGGTAAATTATATCTTCACCTGATTAAGTTGCACCAAGAAATGCACCAATGGAACACCTGCCTACGTCTTATGGTGATAAATAACTATATATTTTATTTATTTTCTTTTAGAAGTATGCCCATAAGTTTAGGACTAATTATTCTATGCTCATATTTTATGGTGAGAATCGTCCAAATTTGTTGCATTTTTATTGTTATTTTACAGTATTTTTACAAAAAACAGTAAAAGGATAATAAATATTTAACATTTATTAAATTTTTGAATATTTGTTAGTCTTTTGCAAAAGGACAGCAAAACGCATTCACAATTGAATATTTGCAGCAAAAGGACAGTAAATCCTGACAATTCTTTCAGTACGATGTACACACTGAATAATTTCTCAAATTATAGATAGGCTTGTCAATAAATTACTCTACATCTGGATACTATCTAAAAAATTTGGATTCAAGTCAACTCATTTAATAAATTGATAGAATTTAGAAGATTTTTCTTAGAACTTGGGCAATTGCATTGTTAAAGGTGGATAGAATAGTGAAAATGTTTATTCTTCTAAGAAAAAAAAATAAAGACTTTAGGGATGAGTTTTTCTTGGTTCCACCCATGATCTTGAAAATCTGTATCTTAGAGCTAGTTCAGTGGTGTAAAGTGTGTGCTAGCGAGTGTGCATGAGCAAGTCTATTTAGCTAGATTTGAGCTTTGAGGCGCCTGTAACTAATAGACGCTTAAAGTCAGTGGTTGTTAGAGCTTTAGATCTCTTAGGGAGGAGGGTGATTGAGCTTGAGTTGTGGGGAAGAAGATGAGCTCCATGGTTCGATGGTTGCGATAGGGAGAACTGAGAGCCCCTCATATAGGTGTTTTCCCATAATTGAGGTGGTAAGCATGAATGATGTTACCTTGCTGTGGAAAATGAAGAGTAGCACTAACGATTGATCGAGGCGAGAGGCAAGTCGTATGATCCACGATGACCCTTGATTGTTCTTGTGAGGGGTGACTTCCCTCTATGCTTCTTGACAAGCGGGTCCGATGATTCTTGGGTGAGCTCCATTGTGAGGCCTGTTAGATGCAAACACCATTATGATGGAGACATTATTATGTGCGGTCACCGAATAGTCTGGAGATCAATCAGGACGCACCACGTCACTTGGTACACAATGATATCAAGCACTGGTACCAAGCAAAAAAATGACGTGACACATTTTGATTGATCTCCGGATGTCGTCCTAGGTCCACACAGAATAATTTTTCCTTATGATAACCCTCCAACAACTTAATTGCTAGATATATGAAAGCATATATGAACATATAAAACTATATTTTGTTTTTAATATCATGAGTTTGTAACATTTTGTTGAGAATATAAATCTGTTTTTTATTTAAATCTTTGATATAAATTATTTCATAATTTACTGAAAATAACAAATAAATATATAAAAATATATAATTTTAAAATTATTAAAAGAAAATAAAGATATAATTTTGCATCTCAAAACTTATTCATTATAATATTTGGTTTAAAAAACTATCAAAGATAATAAAAAATATTCAAATGTGGTCAGCACCGACCACTTCCATTCTTCACCAATGCTTTATATTTTGACCGATGAGAATAATTAAAGCCAAGAAAAGGAGCTCTGTTCACAAGAAAGTCAGATACTTTAGGTGTGAGCCTCTCTTTCCATTTGCTTTCCCACTAATTGTTAACTTACTCCGGCAGTAAGTTTACCAATGCAAGATTAATCCCACTACGGCGCACAACTCTCCTTGGCCTATTGGTTGAGAGTCTAGGCTTCCAACTAAGAGGTCCAGGGTTTGAGTCTATGTGTGTGCGTTGTGTGTGTGAGTTTGCTTTAAATGGCCTAAATGTCCCAAAAAAAAAAAAATCCCACTACCGCACATGGCCCTCTGTGCCTGGCAGACGCACGTTCTCCTTAAAATCCTGCAGAGCCGTTAGAAAAATGTAGAGACAGAGAAATGGATTTCAGCTTCTTCTCTTTTCTATTTTTCGAATGAACAGTGCACATGTATATATGTTAATTCATGCTGTAACTAACATGTGATAACGGCTCTGCAGGATTTTAAGGAGAACGTGCGTCTGCCAGGCACAGAGGGCCATGTGCGGTAGTGGGATTAATCTTGCATTGGTAAACTTACTGCCGGAGTAAGTTATCACTAGCATCTCTAATTTATGCAATTAATGAGGTATATGTGGGTGAACAAGATGGGAGGATTGAAACCTTAGTAAGAAAAATCAAGGATATGTTCTTATCGTTGGGAGATGATGAAATAAGCCCATCAGCCTATGACACAGCATGGATTGCAAGAATTCCATCAGTGAATGATCCAAACAAACCACAATTTCCAACGACACTTCAATGGATCCTTAAAAACCAACTAAATGATGGCTCATGGGGGGAGCCTAGTTTCTTCTCTTTATATGATAGGCTTGTTTGTACTCTATCATGTGTTCTTACTCTCACATTATGAAAGCAAGGAGATGAACTCATAGCGAATGATAACATTCATTAACACTATATTTCATAGTAATTACATTAACATAAAAATGAGCTACTGACAAATAACAATATCATGCATAAATGAAAACATACAAATAAACATGATTACATGCAATATATGTTGACTTCTATTCAACATGTGTGCATACCGACATATAAGTTTAATTAAGGTGATATTTTTGTAATTTAGTAAATTTTTAATGAAATATTATTCTCTTAAAACTTCTATGAAATATTAAAGGTTGAAATTCATTATATCTTGTTCATATCTATGTGGAGGTTTCTATATGGAACTTTTATTCCGTCCGGTGCAAGGACGTAGAGGAACGTCCGGTCGGAAGCAATTTTCCGTCAAAAAATTAGGTATTTGCTCGGTACAACAATATGAAGACCAAGTTATACCGAGCTGTACCAAGAAAAAACCGATGGGAAAAACTCGGTAAACACTCGGTATTTGCTCGGTAAAGCACGGTATAAACATGTATTCTTCGTTATTGTTTGGTATTGCTCGGTATTTGCTCGGTACAATATATCCGGAACGTTCGGAGGACGTAATAATTGTTCTTCTATATGAACTCAACATGTGTGCTTTATTGTAATGTTTTGACTCAACCCATTGAAATTCAAATCAACACATAAAGTTCATACTCAAAACAACAGGGATACACACACATGCATGTATATATATATATATATATATAAAGTTAGAAACATAATATATAGTAAATTTCTATATATATTCCTATATATTAAAAATTATTTTATATAATATTATATTATATAAATACTTACTTATTATGCTTTTAATATATTTGTAATATAAATAAATAAATAAATAAATCATATATATATATTTTTATCAAATTTTTTTATCAAATTTATATCTTATATTATTATTTTTATTAAACATTATATTTATATTTATACAATTTATTAATTTTTTCTTAAGATTAAGACTTATTTATTATAAATATAATTATATATGTAATATAAGTTATATAAATAAGTTTTAGGTTGAGCCTTAATGAGCTTATTAATGAACTTTAATCAAAGTAGCTTTGTATTAATTGTTAAAGTTTTGACTCAACCCATTATTGGTGCAGGAGCTGGAACTGGCATATCTGCAAAATTTGAAGAAGCTGGAGGTGTTGATTTGATAGTTGTATATAATTCTGGGCGATTCTGCATGGCCGGAAGAGGTTCTTTGGCAGGGCTATTACCTTTTGTTGATGCAAATGCAGTTGTACTTGACATGGCTAATGAAGTGTTGCCTGTAAGTTCATATACCGTTTTAGAATGTGGAAGTATGAAATATATTAATTTTGCAAAATTACGTAAAAAGGAAAGATGAAAAAGAAGGAACTTTCAGCATTGCCAAACTATTCCAGATCAGTGTAATTTGATTTTAAAAGAGGAAAAACACCGGCTCAGGATATCCTGACCAAAAAAATTTGGTCAAGATAAATCTTAAAATCATTGAATCTACTGAAGACCAATACCGAGTTATCCCGAGCTATACCGAGTTGTACCGAGTTTTTCCTAGGAAAAACTCGGTATTGCTCGGTATAACTCGGTATTGGGTCTTCACATGATGGTATCCCTCGTTATTGTTTGGTATTGCTCGGTATTTCTTGTTTTTTGGCGCGATTTTGCCTCCGACCAGACGTTCCTCTACATCTTGTCGGAGGACGTAATAATTGTTCCTCAATAGGTGATCAAGAGAGTACCAGTTCTTGCTGGAGTGTGTGCCACTGATCCATTTCGTCGAATGGATTATTTTCTGAAGCAGCTAGAAGCAACTGGATTTTCTGGGGTTCAGAATTTTCCAACGGTTGGACTGTTTGATGGTAACTTCCGCCATTATTCTCTGCCATGGAGGTAAACTCCTTATCATGCGCTTATAAATTGACCTAGCTGTTCTTTGCATTGTTTAATATTGCGTGCAAAATGCTTGAATATATATATATATATCTCATATAATCCATTTCACAACAAAATATCCACCGATTTTAATCATTTCTAGTAATAATTTAAGAAAAAAATTCATATAATCCATTCCACACATAAACATCCCACTGGTAAAGCAAAATTCTCTCAATTTTCAAAATTCCTCAACAAGGTTTATAATAATAATACTAAGACACATGAAACTCGTAGGCAGCCAAACAAAAACTGTCCTAAGAAAGACCTAAACTAGAAAAACCTGCGAAGCATTTGGGAAGATAACTCACTGAACATCCATCTGTATTCTGCATCGAAAATTTTAAAATAATAACAATAAAAATAATAAATAGAATCCAATAACATTAAAGAAAAGCAATGGAAAGCAATTGATTTTTCTAACACCTTTTTTTTATTATACTGAGAGGGCTCTACACAGCCATTTTCATCTCGATTTTGGAATGAGGATCATAACCAACAAGGGAGAAATCAGATGCAGTGAAAGAATCAATATCCTTCTTCTCAGGATTAATCTTTAGAATCTGCAATGCATTTGAGAAGCCATTGAAGATATTATAATGAAACTTTAAATAAAATTCCATGCTGATATATAGATTCTTACCGGAAATGGTTTAGGTTGCTTTTGAATCTGCTCTCGCAATGGCCTTACATGAGTCCTATAAACATGAGCATCTCCAATGTGGTGAGTAAAATCCCCAGGAACGAGATCTGCTCATTGAAATAAACAACAAAGAGTGGTAAAGAAAGTACATTCAAAAAAATTGAAATTGTTAAAACATTTATTTAATCAATGTTGAATTTTTGTAAACTTCTGAAGGGCAAAGAGCTAAGCATCTTCACTACACGAACCCTATTACTTACTTACTTACTTATTACCATTGGTCTGAATGAAAATGAAATGCTTAAAATTGTCTTAAAAACTATTGAGCATGATGAGAAGAGATAATTTTAACAAAGTCATCAAAGGATAAACTCTTGGGGAAAAACCAAAAGAATTTCAAGAATAAAAAAAAGAGCTATACATAAGGAGTTGGCTAAGAGAATTACCACAAACTTGAGCAATCATATATGTTAGGAGTGAGTATGAAGCAATGTTAAATGGCACACCGAGACCCATATCTGCAGAACGTTGGTACATTTGACATGAAAGTTCTCCATCCTTCACATAAAACTGAAAAAAAAAATTCACATCATTAGCAATAACAATCTTATCCTAACCTTTTGATTCAATTTTATGAATTCTTCTTTATATATTTATTCTTGCTACGAATTGAATTTATTTGAGTTCTAAGTTGGATCAATCTTTTGATTAACTTTTATCCATCCCTATAACTATTTCACATAAACAACATCCTTTTTTTTTCATATTCATGTACTCAATTAAAACATAAAAGGGTGTTGAATCAATTTTTTTCAATGAGCATTAATCTGACCTTACTTGCGTTATTGAAAACAAAAAGTAAATGGGTGCGTGTGTGTGCTTGGGGGGGGGGGGGGGGGGGGGGGGGGGGGGGGGGGAGGACACAATAATAAATATCAATAAATAGTTCTATGTTAAACTTATCCTTTAGCCGCCTATTTATAAGTGCGAGTAGACACAAGACTAGATTAAAAAGATTAAAAAAATAAATAAATGATTTCATGATATGACATAATAAAATCTTGGCATTAAAAAAATATCAATTATATCTCATTACTAACATAAGATATGCATTAAAGCTTCCTATATAAGCAATGAACTCACATGTAGCACTTATTAGTCTAATATGATCTAATTGACCAGTGAGATTAACATCCTTTAACCAGCTGGGTTGACTTGGGCTCAGTATGAGCAATTTGGTGCATACATATGCCAGGCTAGACCATTATTTCATTCTCAAAAGGTTTTGTTCCATTAAAAAGAAAAAATCATATTAATCATTAAATTTGTTAATTTTCACGCTAGAATGACATAATGCAATAAGAAAGAAGAATAAAGAGCTATACATTATTTACTTGGTGACTTCAAGCTTGAGGCAAGAAAAAAAATTGTGTTTGGGTCCTTTGGGATGGTTGGAGTAGCTCTAGTGGAAGATAAGATTAGAGAAAGTTGTCTTAGATGATTTGGTTCACATAAAACGATAGCCTTACGAAGCCCGTTTAGGAGAGTAGATGTATTAGATTTGACTTATGTTAAAAAAGTTAGAGGTAGAACAAAGGTTTTTGAAAACCGGACCGGACAATGAACCGGAAGGAAAGGTTCATGGTTTGACCGGTCGAACCGGAGTCGAACCGGATGACGTAATAAATAATAATATTATTAAAATTTATAAAATGAATGAAAATTTTTCATCTAATACATTCACTATACAATATACATTTCATTTTCATATTAAAATAATCAAATAATATGTCAAAATTTTCCTCTTCAAAATACATCAAATCCTTCATTTCAGCAGTGAATTGCTGTAGCTTCAATGTCTGATTCCTACTTAAAAAATCTGCATCCAGCAATACAACAGATTCCTTACCATGAACTAGCTTTTCTAACTTGATATTTCTAAACACTACAGGCAAATAACCAAGGCTGAAGTTAATTAATCTAAACGACAGAAGATGAAGGGTTTGTTTTAGAGCTAGCAACTACGCTTCTGATGCCGGAGCAGAACATCAGTGCTGGTTTCCTCCGAGTTATTTTATTCATCTCTATAAAATAGTAGACAAATCCGATTATAGACCACATGAAAGCAATTGCGAAAAATATCACTCATTTCTCCAGAAATCAACTTAGGTGAGAAAACAATAAAACAAATCAGGGGATGAAAAACTACCATATTGTGCTCTCTCGCATGTTCCAAAAAATATCTTCAATGCATCTCATTCTCTAAACTGAGAAAAATAACTAAACTAAAAGCAGATCAAAGGAAAGATATATCCAAAAATATCACAACAAATATGAGGTAGATGTAGAAGAACAAAGGCAGAAAATCACTAATGCAAAAATGAAAAAGAGTTGAAATATTAGAAAAAAAAAACAAAAATGTTCAACATAGAAAATAGAGAGAGGGGGATATCTAGAACACTAACGAGATGAACTATTATTGAAGCTGAAATCTCCTATGCTTCTTTGTCTTCTGCAGTTGCTACAAACAAATCCGAGCACCAACAGAGGAGCTGCAGCGACGAAGGAGGAGCGGAGGAGCGGCTTCGGGAGTTACGGCCTTATGGGAGTAGGAGAAAAAGAAGCTAGGTTTTACAGTTTTACTTCACATACTTATTTACTTATTTCTCAAAAACCGCACGATTGAAATCCAACGGCTTAAGATGCGTCTAAGTTTAACGGGGCGGTTCGAGTTCGGTTTCCAGTTCGACGGTTTCACGGTCCGACCGGTTCAAATCCGGTTCCCTGCTTTGCTGGTTTTGGTGTTAAAACGAACTGGCCAGCCGGCCAGGTACCGGTTCAACCGGCCGGTCCAGTCCGATTTTTAAAACGTTGGGTAGAACTAAAAAAATTTGGTTAGAAAATATTAGAAATGATATTTTTAATTAGATTTAAATGAGAATTTAACTCTTAACATGACACAATGGAGAAAAATGATTCATGTAGCTGAACCTAAGTAGTGATATAAAGGCTTGTGTGTTGTTGTTGTAGATGTTTCAAGGTGAATTTTTAAATGAAACTCAAGTATTATTGAAACTCACAAGTTTTAAAAGAAACTTTGTTAAAGCCAACGATTAGTCATTAATGCTCTAAAATTCTATCACTATTGACCCACTAAATTTCATGTGTACTGTAACTTGACACTACTAGTGTATCATGTTTATTGAAAAATAATATCATTACAAAAGAAGATTATAGATTTTGAAAAAATATGCATTTATTCTCCATTAATTATATTGCTTCATGACTTCACTTTCTTTATAGTATATTCATGTTATATGCTTACAAATAGAAATACTTATTTAAAAAATAATATCATTAAATTATCTCATCACAAAATGGGATTAGAGTAGGTCTCAGCAAGTCTGCTACATTTAACAAAGGGAAGATGTTATGCTCAAACAGATCAGGAGTTTGAAGTAAAAACAGTAGTAAAAGTTCACTTCAAAGACAATTTATCTGAGCTCTTTGCCATTCCAAAAAAGAAAAAAAAAATCGATAAACAAAGTAAAAATACATAAAAAACAATAAAAAATATATTTATGAAGAAAACTAACTTGAGAGAACATGTGACAAGGCGGAAGAGCCATTTCTTTGAGATCAAAAGGATTCCAAGCTGATAGAACAATCTGTTCATCATCTGGTTTTTTCTTTATCTTTTCAATAACATCTAAGAGCTGGTCAAACCCTTTCCCAGAATAATCCGCATGCATGTCAACATATCTGTTAAAACACTGTCATCATCAACAACATTTTTAAGTTTAAGAAGAAAGCACAAGACGATCTATAATATTTTGGCTTACTTGGCGCCTAAGTGTCTCCACTGAAAGCCATAGATAGGTCCTAAGTCACCTTCTTCCCTATGAGCTAAACCAACACTAAAAAAGAAAAATAATTGAAAAAAATGCAACCACAGCACATTTTTGGAAGAAGAACTATTAGTGAAGCAAGCATGATATAAGATTAAAAAAAAAACCTATCAAGATAATCTCTTGAAGCATTCCCATCCCATATGCGTATTCCCCTTGCCTGAAGAACCTATTCACATGAAGATACATTTCTTTTCTTAAAAAACAAAGATAAGCCTCACACAAACATCTAAAAAGAATAACTGAAGTCAGGTCATGCCGAAGAGTGTCACTAGTCATCATTTACAGGCTGAATTCTGAATGACACAATCCTATGATGAATATGAAAAATTATAGGAATGGCAATTGGAACACTGAATTCAAATGAGATGTTCATTAAATATCATGGAAAACAAAAAAAAATAACTATTAGGGGAATATAGTACCTTGGCATTTGTCGATCCACTTATAAACCATAACAATTCTTCAACAACACCTCGCCAAAATACTCTCTGTGAAACCATTTCTAACAAATCAACATTGCCCATAAGAGAAAAACCCTATCATGTGCGATTTCTATGTCATACAGTAAAACATTATTAAGCAAAATATGTATACAAAAAGAGGGAAAAAAAAACTTTGACCTTGCAGGTTAAAATAAATGAAAGCTAGCCAATTAGATTATGCCGTATCTAGCTACTAAGCAGATGGTGTTCCTTTTCAGAGCATGGGAG
Source organism: Dendrobium huoshanense (assembly GCA_016618105.1). Lineage (NCBI taxonomy): Eukaryota > Viridiplantae > Streptophyta > Magnoliopsida > Asparagales > Orchidaceae > Dendrobium > Dendrobium huoshanense. The sequence continues at coordinate 1,976,148 of CM028351.1, read as the reverse complement.
TTGAAACATCGCACTTCATCATGATTAGATGTAACTGAGAGGTGATTATTTGTAAAGAGATATGCTTATCAAAAAGTCTTAGGATAAATCAAACCTATAATCATAATTATTAAAAAAATAATATTTTAAATGAATTCATTATACAAAAATCTTTTTTTTTTCGCTTGAAAATTCTATTCAACAACAAAGTTGAATGGAAGATGGTTAACAAAAATAATATTTTAATTTTCTTGATGAAATAAAACTAAACTCATTAATTGATTTTGTTGATTTCTATAGTTGAAATCACTTCATGTTTTGACTAAATTTTGACAAAAACAATGAATAGGAATCACATGCCACAATTCACATAAATTCAAGATCTTAAAGGGTGATTCAGTTACGACATCAAAGCTAGTGCTACTTATCTCTCAGTTGCTTATACCTTGTAATAACAATTTTCTTAAGTTAGCAAAATAATACCTTGGTGGTAAGAAGTGGAAAAGATCTTCTCAAATTGAATCGCATCTGGAGAGGAAAAAAAAACATAAGAGCAATATTTTTTAGGGGTGGGGGATTTGTGATGAACAATCAAAAGCGATTAAATAACATAGATAAAATGTCATATAACTACCTGACAACCGAACTTTGATAGTGTCCCTGTCTCTGTCCTATCAATTTTCATAGCACCATGCGATATGATATCTTCCACAAGCCTAAGGTAAGTGTACTCCTCATGCTGCTCAAATATCATTTTAGGAAGAAACGAGAATTGTTGGATTTCAATCTTATCCTTGCAAGAATTTCCATTAGTTGCTTGAAAATCATACTGAATTCTGGGATTGACTAGACTGACTCCTCACACGTACATATGTCACAAAAGAATATCTAATGTTGTTCTCTACCAATGGAAAAGATGAGAACCAAGGTTGAAACACTGAAACATCAACTGCTGGGATGAATGTGTCACATTCAATACTTGCTTCTATGTCTGTGAGATGGATGGCATCACATCCGGGTGCATTCAGCACATCCCTGCAACAAAGTCAAGAACATTCATTCCCTTACAACTAAAAATCTTAAAACAACAAAGAGCTCACCTCAGTATGTGGCCACCACCAATCACAAACACTTTCTCAATGGAGAAACAATAAGGGGAGGAAGCTAATAGATCTAAGGCAGAGCTCATGCTGCTGCATGTAATAACATTCTCCACTATGACAATATCAAAGCTTCCAGAACGAGTTAATACGATATTCAAACGACCTGGCAAAGGTCTTTTCTCATTAGGAATACTTTCCCATGTCCTCCGACCCATAATCACTGCATTCTTTTTTGCAGGATTTGACGTACTCATTGTGAGCTCCTTGAAAAATTTGAGATCAGATGGAAGCTTCCATGGCAACTTACCATCTTTACCTATGCCCATTTCCCTAGTAGCAGCAACAACAACTTCAAAAGTCCTTGGAGAATCATTTTTTGCAATGCCATTAGGTATGTTTTCAAGTATCTTATCCGCCATCAAAGCAGCACTGTGGCAATATTAACAGCTTGAAATGCTTCTGAATGTTTCAACTACGGCAGAATGCCTCTTCTGTATAAAACCAAGGACAGAATTATTTATGAAAATGATAAAACATGAACTTGAAAGATTAAAAAAAAAAGAGATGAATTAACCATGAGAATTGAAAATCAGAAGACTAAATTATTTAACATTGAATTAAGTAAATTCTGAGAAGGAAAAAATCGTAAAAGTGCAGCTGATGTCACATGCTAGGAAAAAGAAGCATGTTAAAGGGAACATATGTGTTTTGAACCACCTTGAAAGGAATGATCCCTGGGTTGAATATCCTGAACGTCAACATCTGAACCAAAGACTAAATACAATCAAACAAGCATGATAAAAAGAACAATGCCACCGTAACAAATTCACCAAAAGCTCAATTTGCTGGATAGAACCAAAACAAGTTGAACTAGAAAGGGCCAACAGGATATAACATGATGAAGTTTCCAGAAAAGAAAAAAAAAAAAAAAAACTGAAAGGATTGTAAATGCCTCTATAACATATATATCAAAATCCTCGCTTAACAGCGGATAACAATGGAAACAACCAGTTTTAAATTAGCTAAATTCCACTCTTAAAAAATTGTTTTAGCAAATGTGATTGTAAGAAACTTTTTTAATGATGTTTCAATAATAACGAAAATGTTTCAAGATTTTGTCATTTTTGTGTGTTAAGAATTCTAAGCAGAAGAAAAAGAAGCAGCTTTGGATAAGGATTATTGTAGGATTTAGGCATGATTTAGCTTAAATACTGCCAAATAGCAAAATGAAAACTATAAACCCTGCAGAAAATTAAATCCCGTTCCTTCTCCGTTTTCCCTTAAATCCCAGATTTAGTCAACCCTGTAGTGTCGTGGATTTAAGGGATTTACCTTCGCGGGAAGCTCCCGTCGTGACTTCCGATCCAACAGGAAGAACGTCCTCGAAGGAACTTACGGTAAATCAAAGCCGCGGATGACGGAAAATTCCCTCTAAATGCCGGATTTACTAAATTCTTTGGTTCGGCGGATTTACGGGATTTGCTCGAAGAAGCGCGCGAAAGAGAAAGAGTTACCTTCACAGCAAGCCTGCTCCCGTTGTTACTTCCAATCAAAAAATGTCTTAACTTCCGATCCAACAGGAAGGGAGCGAAGTCGAACAGCCACCGTGCAAAACTCTACTACACTCATGCGAAGGAACGAAAGGAATAGAGAAGGGAAGTTCAAAACCTAGACTATAATAACCATAACTTAATTAATATAATTTAAAATATTAGTAATTAAATGAAATTAAATAATTAATATTTAAATAATTAATTAAATTATTAGTAAAAAATTTAATTGTTTCAAAATAATTAATAGGATTAAATGATTTAAATGAAAATAATCATTAACACAATTTCTTAAAGGATTCATGTCATTATTATTCGACAAGTTTTACGCTGGCTGTCGACTGCCTAACGCAACCCTCCACTTTTCTCATCCAGGACTTGAGACCTGGCAATGGCAATGTTAAAGTGGGAAATATATAAAGTGGCTCGTAAGGATGCTAAGAAAGCAATATGCGATGCAAAGACATTAGCTTTTAGTGATTTATATAATAGATTAGATACTAAAAGGGGAGAAAGATATATGTATAAGTTAGCCAAACAAAGAGATAGGAGTAGTAAGGATTTAGTTCAAGTGAAGTGTATTAAAGATGAAGATCAAAAAATACTTTTCTTAGAATATGATATTCAACAAAGATGGATGAGATATTTTGCTAAACTTTTTAATGAAGATTGTGAAAATAAGATTGACTATAATGACCTTAGCACCCTAAATGAAAATAAAGATTTCTGTTTTTATCGGCGTATTAGTAAAACTGAAGTTAGAGAGGCTTTAAAGAAAATGAAGGGTGGAAAAGCTGTTGGACCTGATGATATTCCAATAGAGGTGTGGAAATGCTTAGGAGATGAAGGAATTTCATGGCTTACTAAATTTTTTAATACTATTTTGAAGACTAAAAAGATGCCAGATGAGTGGAGAATGAGCGTGTTAATTCCTATTTTTAAGAATAAAGGTGATGCACAAGATTGTGCGAATTATAGAGGTATTAAGTTAATGTGTCATACTTTAAAACTTTGGGAGCGAGTTATGGAGCATAGGTTGCGGCGTGATACTAATGTTTTCAAAATCAATTTGGTTTCATGTCGGGTAGGTCGACTATGGAAGCCATACATTTATTAAGAGGTTTGATGGAGAAATATAGAGAAAATAAGGAGGATCTACATATGATATTTATTGATTTAGAAAAAGCATATGATAAAGTTCCAAGAGAAGTGCTATGGAGAGTTCTTGAAAAGAAAGGAGTCAATAATGCTTATATTCAAATCATTAAAGATATGTATGCAGGAGCTATTACTTGTGTTCAAACACAAGGTGGATTGACCAAGTATTTTCCTATTTCGGTTGGGTTACATCAAGGATCAGCCTTAAGCCCATATCTTTTTGCTTTAGTCATGGATGTTCTCACTAGACATTTGCAAGAGGATATACCTTGGTGTATGCTTTTTGCTGATGATATTCTTCTTGTTGATAAGACTAGAGAGGGAGTTGAAGGTAAACTTGAATTATGGAGGTCAACCTTAGAGTCTAAAGGTTTTCGCTTGAGTAGATCTAAAACGGAATATATGGAGTGTAATTTTAGTAGTAATAGACCTAGTGAGGGGATTGTGACTTTGGGCGATCAAGTCATTAATAAGAGTACACGTTTTAGATATCTTGGATCTATTGTTCAGAGTGATGGTGAAATAGATGGGGATATTATCAGCAGAATTCAAGTTGGATGGTTGAAGTGGAGGAATGCATCGGGCTTGTTATGTGATAGAAATGTACCCCTCAAACTTAAGGGAAAATTCTATAAGATGGTAGTGAGGCCTGCAATGCTTTATGGTGCTGAATGTTGGCCATTAAAAGAGAAGCATAATACTAAGTTAAGTGTGGCAGAGATGAGGATGCTCAGGTGGATGAGTGGCTTTACCCTTAGAGATAGGATACGAAATGAGCATATACGTGAAAAGGATGGAGTAGCTCCAGTAGAAGATAAGATTAGAGAGAGTCGCCTTAGATGGTTTGGTCACATTAAACGGTGGCCTTCCGATGACCCTGTTAGGAGAGTAGAGGTATTAGATTTGACTTATGTTAAGAAAGGTAGGGGTAGACCTAAAAAGACTTGGTTAGAAAATATTAGGAATGCCCTTTCTTTATTAGATTTAAACGAGAATTTGACTTTTAATAGGACACAATGGAGAAAAAGGATTCATGTAGCCGACCCCACGTAGTGGGATAAAGGCTTGTTGTTGTTGTTGTTGTAATCATTATAAAATATTATAAATAATAATTAAATAACTAATTACTATTAAAAAAATGTATTATGTTTTATTTAAACTTTTTTTTTTGTTATACTTTAATTATCTTAGAAATAATTGTCAAATCTCTTAATCACATTAAATTTTAAATTAAATTTTATTTCTCTTCTAATGTTAAATCTTAAAATTTTCATTTTATATTTAATCTAATATTAAATTTAATTTAAAACCAACAAGCCTTTTCGCCTCAATGTCTAGAAGACAAAGCATCAACACACCTCATCTCCCTCGTTGCATCAAATCAAATGTAATACCTTCTTTCTAGTTGTTTGTATGTTTTGGTTGTTATTTTATAGATTAGCAAGTTTGACGTCACACAATATGTTATATGTATATGTTCATGGATATACTACTTCCCAACCTTTTCATAAAAGAATTAATGAATAGGTACTATATCATTCACTCCCTCTGTGTCCTCTACATATACCAACACCAAACACTCAGCAACGTATATTGATGAGTTGGGGCCAAGCTATTATAGGGATATTTTGGTAATCAACAAGTAATGGTGGGTAGTCGACACTATGCTTGCCACCATAGAAGAACCTCCAAAGGGATTCGGCATCATCGTCGCTTGCATTTCCTTTCCCTAATGTTGTTAGAGTAAGTGATTTGTCGATCTATAAATACAGGATGCTAAACACTAAAACAACACTAGCTATTCAAGTGAAATTTTTAACATCTTTCTTACCAAATAATTTTTAATATTTAATACTTGAGTTAAATACTACTTGAATCCAAACAGCCCCTATCTGACAGGGAGAATTCAACCTAAATCTTGCCAAATAGCAGACATGACAATTCATGAACTAATCACAATAAAAAACAAAGACAAATCATAGTTATAATTTTCAAGATGATGGTGGGGTACCACTAAGGTTTTTGCCCTTAGTATTTGATAAAAAAAAAACACTTATTATTTTACTCTTGCTAATACAACTGCATATTTCATAATATTTCTTTGCATTATTTAATATGAAGTGGTACAAATTCTTGAATATTTTGACTATGTATTTATGCAGAAGCCAATAGGATTGTAGTATCATGAGGTAGAGATAGGAGTTTGTTTTAGTGAAGGCTATCAATTAATCTTTTAGGATTTAGTTGATGAATAAAATTTGGTCATGTCAAGAAGAGAAAATCTGAAAATCTCATACAATCCATTCCACAAACAAGCATCCACCAATAAAGCAAAATTCTCTTAATTTTCAAAATCCCTCAACAAGGTTTATAACAATAGTAAGCTTGCAAAATAAAAACCCAAGGCTCGTCTGAACTACCCTTTTTCACTGCTACTCCCTTCAATAAATAACATTAAAAAAATTATTTATCTTAAGAAAGACCAAAAATACAAAAAAAGACACATTTATATAATAATCTAGTCTAGTCTAGAATATAAAATGCTGATGAAGTACCCAGTGAAGCATTATTAATATGGGTGCTTCCCCTGGAGGGTAAACTTAGTGAACATCCATTTGTATTATGCATCAAATATTTTAAAATAATAAATAAAATCCAAAGATATAAAAAATTAAAGAGAAGGTAATTTTTTTGTAATACCATTTTTATGAGAGGTCTCTATACAGCAATTCTCATCTCGATTTTGGAATGAGGATCATAACAACCAAGGGAGAAATCAGATGTAGTGAAAGAATCAATATCCTTCTTTCTCAGAATTAATCTTTAGAATCTACAATGCATTTGAGAAGCCATTGAAGATATTATAATGAAACTTTAAATAAAATTCCATGCTGATATATAGATTATTATCGAAAATGGTTTAGGTTGCTTTTGAATCTGCTCTCGCAATGGCCTTACATGAGTCCTATAAACATGAGCATCTCCAATGTGGTGAGTAAAATCCCCAGGAACGAGATCTGCTCATTGAAATAAACAACAAAGTGTAGTAAAAAATTACATTCAAGAAAATTGAAATTGTTAAAACATTTATTTAATCAATGTTGAATTTTTGTAAACCTCTGAACGGCAAAGAGCTAAGCATCTTCACTACACGAACCCTATTACTTACTTATTACCATTGGTCTGAATGAAAATAAAATGCTTAAAATTGTCTTAAAAACTATTGAGCATGATGAGAAGAGATAATTTTAACAAAGTCATCATTGGATAGACTCTTCGGGAAAAACAAAAAGAATTTCAAGAATAAAAAAAAGAGTTGTACATAAGGAGTTGGCTAAGAGAAATACCACAAACTTGAGCAATCATATATGTTAGGTGTGAGTATGAAGCAATGTTAAATGACACACCGAGACCCATATCTGCAGAACGCTTGTACATTTGACATGAAAGTTCTCCATCCTTCACATAAAATTGAAAAAAAAAATCAGCATCATTAGCAATAACAATCTTATCCTAACCTTTTGATTCAATTTTATGAATTCTTCTTTATATATTTATTCTTGCTACGAACTGAATTTATTTGAGTTCTAAGTTGGATCAATCTTTTCATTAAGTTTTATCCATCCCTATAACTATTTCACATAAACAACGTCCTTTTTTTCATATTCATATTCATGTACTCAATTAAAATATAAAGGGGGGGGGGGGGGGGGAGGCACAATTAGAAAGGTTGGTCAAGACTAACAAACAATTGTATGCTCAAACTTACCTTTGGCGCCCATTTATAAGTGGGAGCAGAGACAAGACTAGATTAAAAAGATTAAAAAATAAATATATGATTACATAATATGACCTAATAAAATCTTACCATAAAAAAAGTCAATTAAATCTCATTTATAACATAAGATATGCATTAGATTAACATCCTTTCTATATATACAATGAACTCACATGTAGCCACTTATTAGTCTGACATGATCTAATTAACCCATGAGATTAACATCCTTTAACTAGCTGGGTTGACTTGAGCTCAGTATGAGCAAATTGGTGCATACATATGCCACGTTATACCATTATTTCATTCTCAAAAGGTTTTGTTCCATTAAAAAAAAATCATATTGAACATGAAATTTGTTAATTTTCATGTTAGAATGACACAATGCAATAAGAAAGAAGAATAAAGAGCTATACATTATTTACTTGGTGACTTCAAGCTTGAGGCAAGAAAAAAAATTGTGTTTGGGTCCTTTGGGATGGTTGGAGTAGCTCTAGTGGAAAATATGATTAGAGAAAGTTGTCTTAGATGGTTTGGTTACATAAAACGACAGGCTTACAAAGCCTGTTTAGGAGAGTGGTGTATTAGATTTGACTTATGTTAAAAAAGTTAGAGGTAGACCTAAAAAGATTTAGTTTGAAAATATTAGGAATGGTATTCCTTTATTAGATTTAAATGAGAATTTGACTCTTAACATGACACAATGGAGAAAAATTATTCATGTAACCGACCCCACATAGTGGTATAAAGGCTTGTGTGTTGTTGTTGTAGATGTTTCGGGATGAACTTTTGTATTATTGAAACTCACAGGTTTTAAAAGAAACTTTGCTATATAAACTTTGCTAAAACCAACCACTAGTCACTAATGCTCTAAAATCTATCACTATTTACCCACTAAAGTTCATGTGTACTGTAACTTGGCACTACTAATGTATGATGTTTATTGGAAAACAATATCATTACAAAAGAAGATTATATATTTTGAGAAAATATGCATTTATTCTCCATTAATTATATTGATTCGTGACTTCACTTTCTTTATAGTATATTCATGTTATATGCTTATAAATAGAAATATTTATTTAGAAAATAATATCATTAAAATATCTCACACGATATGGGATTAGAGCAGGTCTCAGAAAGCCTGCTATATTTATCAAAGGGAAGATGTTAGCTCAGACAGATCAGGAGTTTGAAGTAAAAACAGTAGCAAAAGTTCAATTAAAATACAATTTGCTTGAGGTATCATGAGGTAGAGATAGGAGTTTGTTTTAGTGAAGGCTGTGGACCTCCGAAAGAGCACCGCGCGAACGGGTCGATTGGAAGGGACAGATTGGATCGTGCATACGACTAACCATTGAGGATAGAGGCTTTCACCAACACACCTCGATGGGTAGTAATATACATGACCAAATCACGGGTTTCCCCCATCCGATGCAAGAGCTCGAATGGGGTTTAGTAGATGTGGGACCGAGTTTCCCACGGGCGCAAGCCCCCGTGGTTAATTACATCCCAGGCCGGAGCCTGAGAAAACTCTCGATTAAGGATCATACATTATCCTCTCCTAAAGTGGGATCGGCACAAGGGTATAGACTAGGAAATCCTACTCAAAGGGAAGAAAGGTCCGAAGGGCTGAATCAACATGCGTGGCTCATACCAGCATTTGGAGGCTCTAGGGCACTAGAGAGAAACTGGAAAAAGTAAAATCAAGCACTCAATCACATGCGTGAGAGAATGATGGAGGTGGCGTCATCCCGTGACGCGCGGATAAGTAGGATTTAGGGTCCCTGAAAAGAAGGAACCTACCTACTATTTAAGGCATACTACGAGACCGAATGTGTAGTAGCCTCAAATCCTAAATCTAGTTTGGACTTAGTGTTCGACACACACTAAGACCAGTGTCCTAGCTAATGCGATGCAAAGATCTGGACTTATCCCGGCCTGGATTGGGGGAGCCAGCTAACCACCTAGTCGCTTTAAAACCATGCAATTAAGTCAGTTATGAAAGATAGGTGGGTGGTACAGTTATTGGAAGTAGGACCGACATCTAGAGAATTTCCTAAGTGGTCCTGGACTTATGTTGGGTGAATGCTCCTAGCTAATGTAATTAAATTTTAATTAGTTGGTTACTAATGCAATGCATGCTAGTTGAAATGTCAGCTCATGAATGCTTTGGATTTTAAAAACAGGCTTAATATAAAATAATTTTTAGAAAAGACTGAGTCTCCTAGGTCCGGCACTTCATCCTCATAGGCCAGATTATCCGGACTCTACCCGCAGGCAGGGAGATGTCTTATAACAAGGAAAAGAAGAAATGCAATAATATGCATGCGACCCCGGACGGTTCCGGCAGTTCCCTAGGTTCGTTAAGTTTCTATGTTGTTTAAAGCCTTAAAATATTAGAAAATTAGTTATGAGTATAAAAATTTTATAATCCTTAAAGAGTCTAACGATATCCAGGCGAAAACAAAGATCGGCATGCAATGAATAAACCTAGAAAAGCAGGTATTTCTAAGCGCAATCAGGTAAACACATCAATATAAATCCACAAACTAATCAAATAAATGTCCATAGGCCAACTGCCCTTTAATTACAACCCAGGGTATGCAGAAAAGTAAAGTGGCCGGGCACCACTGCCAACAACCCGGGTTTCTAAGCCTATGACAGACGCCAACAACTTTGAGTGGGATATTGGGTCTTCAAATCTTCAACATCTTCAATCTCTTTGGACTTCTTGGATCTCTCCTCCTTGGACTCCTTGGATCTCTCCTCCTTGGACTCTTTGGATCCGTCGTGGCTTGAATATCCAAACGAAGAGACAATTCCCCCAGTAGGGATGTATTGCCTTTTCTCTTTGGATATTTAAAGCCATCCAGCTCGATCTTCCAAATGGAAGAAGACTCTCCCCTTAGGGATGCCTTCTTCTTTTAGAATCCGAGCTGGATAAGAATATCCCAACTCAAAGGTTGTTTTCACAACTCTTAACAATTATTACATACAAATTTACATTAATTGAAAAGCAGAAAAATCTAAAAGGACCTGCATGGTTATCCTAATAAAAATCCCAAGCAGTTCATATATATATAAAAAAAAAATGCTAACACCATTGACCTTGTGCCAAGCCATGCTCTTAATTTTGAGGGCTAAGCGCTCCACCTGTGCAGTCATAATTATTAATTTAGCCCTCATTTATTGAGGGGGGCTGAGCAAGCACCTGCATAAGACAACATTAGAAAATATAATGGTGCCCCCCTTTTATCAGCTTGAGCATGGCCACCTGCACGGAAGAACAATATATATATATCGCTCCTAACCTATGGGTAAGTCTAACGCTCACATCCAGAGTGCAGAAAAAGTAAGCAAACACACCAACCAGTTTTCAAACAGCATGCAATGAAATCCACGAAAGCTCCGGCACACAGCAGAAAAGTAAAACCCAGCGGCCTAACCTAGATCTAGAAGTGGTGCCCTAGCAAACCATTCTATGTGTGTGTAAGGCTAGTGTAGTTTGGATAGATCCTAATATGGGCAGTTAGTTGAAATTATCTAGAGTTCATGTTTGTTATGAGCCAGAAGGGGATTTTTAGTTGGAATTCAAATATTAATGGATTAGGGTCCATTTTAGTTAATTTAGTTTGTTGGTCTGTTTCAAGAGCTTAAGGAAATAATATTTGAAGTTAAAGTTACATTAGCCAATTTTGGAAAGTCTCGGGTTCTCCTAGGAACTAGACTAAGGGTCCAAAAAAAGTCACTATGGGAAAAAGGCTAATCCTAGGTCTCCTATCACCTTAGGAAGATACTAGACCTTAATATGAGTAGTTAGACAGGTAGTAGGCTGAAATCGGAGTTTCATATCCAAAGTTATGAATTTTCTAAGATCGGGTAATTAAGGGGTTTTCTAAACTAATTAGGAAAGGGCCCTTTTTTACTATTTTGCTCTAAACAAGCTCCAAACTGATTGGAATCACTCCCAAAGATCAGGGATGACCTAAGAAAGTGTTCCCAAGTGTTTGGAGAAAATTTGGAATTTTTAATAATTTTTAATGATTTATTAGGGGTAAAACGGTAATTTCCACCTATGGTCAAATTAGGGGTCGACCTGAAGTCAAACTAGGGAGCCCTATTTATCTAAAGTCAAGGGTCAGATTCTGAACAAATCAAGCCATTATGGGTAATTTTCTGACCTATGATGTATTTATTGTAATTTTCGGAAGGTCTCGGGGCCTTAATTAGCAGGTTAATTAGGGTTAGTTAACTAAGGGGTCTAACAAGCCCTAAAAATTCCTAGAAAATTATGAAAGGCTTATGATGTCACTAAGTTTAAATGTTGAAGTTTTCATGTCGTTTTGGGATCTATCCTAGCTCCTAGAAAACTTCTAAGTTCGCTAGACAGGTCCTTAATTTTTGTCCTTAGGGTGTCACTACGTTGTAGGAGTTTAAAGTGATGTTTACACTAACCCTCATGATAATAAATGCATGGGAGTACAGTAAATAAATAAACACACCATATCCTTAGATCTAGGAGAACCTAAACTAAGTGGTGGTAGTGCGACGACCTACACATGCAATCTATGAAAGATAAAAAAAAGTAAAGACACCTAAAGAGATGATTAGTGAATGATCGGGACTCAACCATTCACTAACCCACTCCCCCATGATTGCTCTTCACACATAAGATCCATGTTTAAAATTTCACACGATAGCGGGTATCCCAAAGTTAGGATTTATGTATAAGTAGTTTTAAAAAATAGTTTCAAAATACTTATAAATATAAATATATATTTTAGAAAATAAAATAATTAAAAGGTAGATCAATTCATAATACATAGATATAGGGAAACCCACTAAACACTCTCACCAGTCCCAAAACGATTTAAAAATAATTTGTATCCTGAAAATAATTATCGTAATTAATATTTAATATAAAAAATACTAGAATAATCGAATCCAAATAATGATTTGTCAAAAACAGCCAAAACTAGGGGCTGGAAACGGTTTCAAAACATAAAGCTCGTCTTGCTGAAAAGAACGAGGGGTCGCACATCGAAATCCGACTTAAGACGGCGAAGATACGAAATTTACAAGTTAAATCATAATAAAATAACATTTTAAAATAGCCCTATTTCACTGGTTTTGAAATAACAGGAAATACAGACATAATTTTCATCTAAAAATAGTTTTAAAATGTGCAGAATTCAGAGTACATCCAAAACAAGGTATTGTGTGTTGACAGAGGACTTAAAACGACAAAGTTATGTAATTTTGAAGTTTAAAGGCAATAAATAAAATAATTTTAAAATGATGCAGCTGACTGTTTTGAAAATAATTGCACAAAAACCCAGAATTTTGAATAAAACCAATTCCAGAATATGCAGAATCAAAATACGCTCAAAACAAGACGTTGTGCGTTTAAAATCGGGTTAAAAACGAGAAAGTTATGAATTTTGCAAGTTTAAACACAATAAAGGATATTTATAGATAGATAATTATTAAAAATAAATAATAATAATAATAATAATAAAAATGTAATAAAAAAAAAAAAAAAAAAAAAAACATCAAAACTAATTAACAATATCAATGATCATAAAACAGTAAAATAACAACTTAAACTAATAATAATTAATATAAATAACTATTAAATAATAATTATATTAAAATAATAATTTTTTTTTTTTTTTTTTTAAAAAAAAAGGGGTTATTTCCACTGTTTTTGAAATAATTTAAAATAGAATTATAATTTTAAAATAATTTTAATTTTATAATAAAGAGGATAAAAATCCGAACAATTCGATATATTGTACGCGAAATCGGACAAAAAACGGATTTTTGGCGATTTTTTGAAGAAAATAAGGTTTTAAAATAGTTTAAAATTCATTTTTTTTTTAGTTAAATCGGCCGGCGGCGCCACGTGTCGCTCCCGGATTGGGCCCGCGGTTCTCGGCCGATGATTGTGCCGCCGCAATCATTGTCCAATGATTGGCAATCATTGGCGGCGGCGGCGGCGGGGTCCGCTCGAGACTCACTTAAGTGAGTCAGCGCGGATCACGGCCGCTGATTTCGCGCGGCGCGAAATCAAAGGCCCTGATCGAGCCGGATCGCGGGGCCAAACACCGGACCGAAGGATCGGTCGGACGGGCGCGTGGTCCAGCAGGGATCTTGACCGTTGATCAGCGAGATCAACGGTCCAGAAACCGTGCGACTGGGAGCCAGCCGAACCGAGAGCCCTAACCCTATTTTCGCTTCGTTCTCACAAACGACTGGATCAAACGCGACGAAATTTTAGACATGTTCTAGTAATGAAGAGCATTCATGGGGATATATTTTAGAATTTAATATGCGATATATTGAAAGTTATTTAGATCTAAGTGTTCTAGCTAGGGTTTGCGATATACCTCAATCCACACGGTGGATTCGGAAGATCTTGGTCTCGTTGGACTCGTGGGATCGTCTAGAACAATTCCTCTCTTGAACTCCAACGCCAAAACAGCCTGGATCGGACGGGATTCGCGTAGAGAAGGTTTCACGCTCGGGTTCGCCGGACTTCTCGTCGCCGGCGGCTCGAGCAGGTCGGGATCTGGTCGGGAAAGGTGGAGGAAGGAAGCGGGAGCTCTCACCGAAAATTTGGAGGCCTGAGGTGGTCTCTCCAAAGAGCAAGAGCAAAAAAGTCCTTTCCTAAACCTAATTTTTGCTATTTAAAGGCTCTACCCTATCATGAACGGTTGGGATTGAATCCACCGACCATTAGGAGGGAAATTAGAGCTATTTAGGCCGTGGTTTCAATTTGAAATCCAAGGGGATTGAATTCGAGCATTAAATGGGCCTTAATAGGGATTTAAATGAGTCTTAATGGGTCGATTTGACCCATTATGACTTGGATTGACCAAGTCACATGTTGACTTGGTCAACTCAGTCAAATAGGTCCAATGGGTATTGGGTTTGAGCCTTGGATGTGTTTGAATGCATGAGAAATTGATTTGGCTCAAAAAGGTCCAAATTGGTCAACCCTGGTTGACTTGGTCAACGGGTTGACCCGGGGTCCAAGTCCAGGCTCAACAGACTCGACTCGACTCACTGAACCCATCGGAGAGGGTCTTGGGGTCTGGCTTGGTCAAATTTGACCAGGTCAACTCTTTGACCTGGTCTGGGCCAAAAACTAGGTCAACAAACGGACCCCCAACAGGAGTGGCGAACAACTAGTGAACCGCTCGTGTTGGCGTTGACCGACTAAGCCACTGAAAGGAGAGTAAAGAGTAAAAAGTGTAATGGTATCATCAAGGTGAGAGAAAGGTAGAGAACTCCTCTCCTGGCCTCACCCTACAACAAGGGCAGAGCCTAGGAGAGAGTGAAAAGCAGCAGTGCGCAAGGAAAGTATCACCAAAATGGTGAACTAGTAGTGTGGTCTTCTCCCGGCCTTACCCCTCGAAAAGGGTAGATCCAAGGATAGAACCAACGGTGAAGATCACCTAAAAAAAAAAAAAGGTGAAAGCAAAGTAAGGGGATTCTCCTATAGCCTTGTCCCGTAGCGAGGGCAGAGCAAGGAAGGAGAATCAACAGGAAAGGTCACCACTAGGGTGAAAAAGTAAGGTGGTATCTCTCCTTGCCTTGTCCTATGGAGTGAGCAGAGCTAAAGAGAGAACCAAAAGTAGAGTAGTAAAAGCACTCAAACTATCTGTCTGACTATATCGAATCAGCAGAGTAGAAGGTGAAGGGGGTCCCATCTCCTCCTGCCTATTTCAGGACAGTGGATTGGGGTGACTCAGTATCTGCATAACCAATCGGGTCAGCAAACAAAGAAATCACAAAGCCTGGTGCCTGCCTAGTCGGAACAAGACACTCAGGGAAAAGGATGGCGAGGAGTTCCTGCCAGGTGCTCTGAGGCCCTCTCCACCAAGTAAGTTAAACCAGCTTCCTGTTCGTTCATTTCAAACAACAGGATAGAAGGTGAAAAGATCCCATCTCCTCCTGCCTATTTCAGGACAGTGGATTGGGGTGACTCAGTATCTGCATAACCAAATCGGGTCAGCAAACAAAGAAATCACAAAGCCTGGTGTCTGCCTAATCGGAACAAGACACTCAGGGAAAAGGATGGCGAGGAGTTCCTGCCAGGTGTTCTGTCAGGCCCTCTCTACCAAGTAAGTCAAACCAGCTTCCTGTTCGTTCATTTCAAACAACAGGATAGAAGGTGAAAAGATCCCATCTCCTCCTGCCTATTCAGGACAGTGGATTGGGGTGACTCAGTATCTGTCTGATCAACTCAAGACAGCAAACAAAGGAGTCACAAAAATCTGGTGCCTATTTGATCAGAATAGGACACTCAGGGGAAAGAGGCGAGGAGTTCCTGCCAGGTGCTCTGTCAGGCCCTCTCTACCAAGTAAAACCAGCTACCCGCCTGACTGTATCTAGACAGCGGGGTGGAAAGTGAAAAGGATCCCGCCCCTCCTGATCCTTTCGGAACAGTGGATTGGGGTGACTCGATACCTCTGCCTGACCTCAGCAAAAGTAAAGAAGACACGAAATGGAAGCCTGCGTAGTCTTTTACAGGACATCCGAGTAAAAGGGTGTTGAGGAATTGCGCCTCCCAGGGACTCTGTCGGGCTCACTCAACGGTAAAGTAAGACCAACTACCAGGCTGACCGCATCTGGACAGCGGGTAGAGGGGTGAAAGGATCCCCCCCTGCTCCTTTCGGAACAGTGGATTGGGGTGGCCACTACTTCTGCCTGACCTCAGCAAGAAGCTCGTGAACCACGAAATGGAAGCCTGCTTAGTCTTTTACAGGACATCCGAAGTAAAGGGTTGTTGAGGAATTGCGCCTCCCAGGGACTCTGTCGGGCTCACTCAACGGTAAAGTAAACCAACTACCAGGCTGACCGCATCTGGACAGCGGGTAGAGGGGTGAAAGGATCCCGCCCCTCCTGCTCCTTTCGGAACAGTGGATTGGGGTGGCCACTACTTCTGCCTGACCTCAGCAAGAAGCTCATGAACCACGAAATGGAAGCCTGCTTAGTCTTTTACAGGACATCCGAAGTAAAGGGTTGTTGAGGAATTGCGCCTCCCAGGGACTCTGTCGGGCTCACTCAACGGTAAAGTAAAACCAACTACTAGGCTGACCGCATCTGGACAGCGGGTAGAGGGTAAAAGGATCCCGCCCCTCCTGCTCCTTTCGGACCAGTGGATTGGGGTGGCCACTACTTCTGCCTGACCTCAGCAAGAAGCTCATGAACCACGAAATGGAAGCCTGCTTAGTCTTTTACAGGGCATCCGAGGTAAAAGAAAGAAAACGTTGAGGAATTGCGCCTCCCAGGGACTCTGTCGGGCTCACTCAACGGGTAAGCTTCGACATTGCTGTAGCCAGTGCGGTCTTGCAGATGAAGAAGGGCTCAATACCCACCCAGTCATTTCAACTGAGTGAATAAAGAGTCGGGCTCTGATGCCTGCCTGATCAGGACAGTGCAAACGAGAGCGTGGCGAGGAGTACCTGCCAGGTGCTCTGTCAGGTCCTCTCTACCAGGTAAACTCAACTATCTGTCTGTTCATTTCAAACAGCAGAATAGAAGGTCAAAAGTCACCTCGACATCAGCCCAACACGCATCTGTGCAGGGATGTGAGGAAAAAAAAAGGTAAGTAAATGGGATAATTTTTAAGGGCAGAGCCACCTAGGGAACCCTTTCTAGCAATTTGATAACAACATGGTAGAGGACAAGTCGTCGTGGCCATGAGTAACCAAATGCTGTCAAGATCTCCTAAAGAACCCCAACCCTACACAAAAGGGGAGAAGACATCAGAACGACATCTCTCAAGAAAGCTGGAAGAGATATACCCGCTGTAAGTGTGTAAAGGGGCGATCTCATTCCAAAAGGAGTAAAAAGAACTCGAGTAGCGAGGGGGCACCTCAACTACAGAAAGCAGGACTACGCCTGGTAAAACTAATCCTCAAAGAGGCTACAGTAGTGAACCCATACTAACTGATGGGGACCCTGTAAGAGGTAGAAACAAGATCAAAACATCCAAAGGACCTCTCCGGCAGCTAGGAGTCGAATCTCAATGGGAAAAGAAGTGGTAAACGTATCTGAAAGAGCCGACTCTCTACTATAGAGGATCAAAACTTCAAGGAAAAGGTGGTGGTAGCATCTAGGTGTGATGCCCATACCACCAGGTAAGAAAAAGAGTCAAAGTAGCGAGGGATCATCCTCTCTACAAGGGCAACAACTCTGAGTAAGAAAATCTCACAGTAGTAACACCCACACAAACTAGGGGGACCCTGTGAAAAGTGAAAGTGACCTCGACACATTCATAGGATTGCTCTGTCAACTGAGTCTAGAGTATAATGGAACATGGGTCACGAAAAAGTAGTAAAAGAGCTGATTTCTGCTAAAAGATCAAAGTTCTCAAAGTGGTGATGTTAGTATCCTGGGCAAGGTATACTACACCACGAGGAGAAAAAAGTAGCTAGGTAGTGAAGGGGACACAACCTACCACCTGAGTAAAGTAATCATGTATAGAAGTGAAGTATTATCAGAAGGCTCACAGTGGTAGCACCTACCCTGATCGGGCAGGACACCGTGGGGAGAAAAAGCCAAAAAAACAATCCATAGGGCTACTCTAGCAGCTAGGAGTAGAGTATGAATGTGGAGAGTATGAGTGCAAAGAAAACTCAGAAACTGGTCTTCTACTGGAAAATCAAAGCTCCTAAAGTCGTGGTGCTAACACCTGAGAACAGATGTACTACATCACAGCATAACTCTAAGGTGACAAGGGAGCACTCCTGACACCTAGACGATAATCATGAGTGAGATCTATGATCATCGGGGGGGTCACAGTGGTAACACCTAACCTAACTGGGTAGGACCCTGTGAGAAGTGGAAAAAACAACCAAATAACATCCGGATGGCTACTCTAGCAGCTAAGAGTAGGGAATGAATGTTAAAGTAAGTGAGTAAAGGAACTAGGGAGCTGATCTTCTACTGGAAAAACCTGAGCTCTGAGGATGTGATGATAAACACCTGAGAGAGGGTGTACTACATCACAGCTAAGGAAACAACCTGAGGTTGTGTGACTGAAAGGGAGCACACCTGACATAATCGATAATCATGAGTGAGATTTATGATTATCATAAGACTACAGTGTAACACCTACCCTAATCAGGTAGGACCCTGTGCGAAGTGAGCGTAACACTGTTACATT